>JAOEHX010050295.1:0-40826 GCA_025448015.1 Bolborhynchus lineola
CCTGGGAACAGTGCTGATAACACAGATGTTTTTAGTTGCTGCTCAGTAATGTTTACTCTGACCAAGGACTTTCTGAGTCTCATGCTCTTCCAGGGAGGAGGGGAAGTCGGGAGGAAGCAGACAGGACACCTGACCCAAACGGACCAAAGAGGTATTCCATACCACGCCCACTACATAAACTGGGGGTAGTTACCCGGAAGGGTTAGATCACTGCTCAGTCGGGCTGGGAATCGGTTAGCGGGTGGTGAGTGGCTGTATTCTCTTCCCTTGTTTTTTCCCCTATCATTATTATTATTGGTGGTAGCAGCAGTGGTTTGTGTTATACCTCAGTTACTGGACTGTTCTTATCTCAACCCGCGGGAGTTACGTTCTTTCAATTCTCCCCATCCCTCTGGGAGTGAGGAGAGGAAGGGAGGGAAGTCAGAGAGCGGCTGCGTGGTTCTGAGTTACAGCCGGGCTTAAACTGTGACACCAGCGATGCACAAGTCACCCTCAGCATCCTCCCCCACACTGTAACTTACTGTATACAACCCACAACTGAAGGGCTTTATATAACCCAAAGATTGCACATTTCCTCTTCTCTCTGTCCTGAAATACACTAGCTGAGCAAGTAAATAGAGAATACTTTCAAGGAGAGGCATTGCCATTTAAAACTTTGAACAGTTTACATACTACATACCTTGGTTAGAACCTACTTTACTCTCTGCTCTGGGCATATTCATTTCTCTGAGCACTGCACACTGCTGTTCTGCTGTGCTGACCAAAACCAGGGGGAGGCATTTCACACAGATTCCATTTTAAACATGATCAGGAAGTAATCAAACCATTTGTGTTTTGTTTTGGGGTGGTTTTTTTTCATTATACCCAGAGATATCATAACCTGGTTCTTACCTGGCATTGCTATACTAAATGGTGGGTTATTAGCAAAAAAATCTCACAGCCAAAGACAGAGGAGGAAATGGTAACTAATCACAACTTTGCTGTAGAGGAAATGGGCTAAATCAGCAAAGCCACTGCCCTTCACTTTCACTGCTGTTTGGTGCTGCTGTCACAGAAACCTAGAAACAGAGCTCTACCTACGGTGCCACCTTCAAAAGCAGTGGAATCCTCACAGAGTCTTTAAAGAAACACCACAAACAGTTGCTAAAGGGTTCCTTCACCACTCCATAAAGATGTTAAAATGTCAATTGTCTAGGTATTTCTTTGATCATTTACATTAAATTTTAACTTACTCAACAGCATTCTATATGAAGAAATCAGCAAGTACTTACCACTTTGCAATATGCAACATTAACTCTTTTCCTTTTGTTAGGTACCTAAGCAGCTTTCACATAAATCCAGACAAACTTTATTTTTTCCACCCCCCTTATGAGGTCTTTTCTAGGCACAGAAAATACCAATTGCCCTTCTTCTGCTTGCCTTAAATTAGAAGCTATCCCTGACTAAACCATAACACAGAGGGAGCTGGCTGATGATGTTACAAGGCCGTTCATCTTTGAAACGTCGTGGCAATGTCATGGCAATCAGGGGATGACAGGATAAAAGCAAGTGACACTTGTGTCTTCAAGGAGATGGATCTGGAGAGTTACAAGTCAATCAGCATCACCTTGATCTGTGAGAAGGCTGATGGAGCAAAACTTGGAAACCCTTTCCATAGGTATTAAGAATCAGATGAGGATTGGGAGCAACCACCATGGATTTACAATGGGAAAATTACTCTTGACCAACCTTATAGGCTTCTACAACAAGATGACTGGTACACATAACCAGTGGATGAATGGAAAACAGTGGATGTTTATCTTAACATTCAGTGAGGCTTTCAACACTGTATTGCATAACATCCTCAAAGAAAAAAATGAAGTGCAGGCCAGATAAATTGATGCCCAGGTGGACTGAAAACTAAGTAACCTGTCAGGTTCAATGGGCTGTGGTCAGTGACATGAAATACCCAGCACTAGTGGTGTACCCCAGGGGTCAATAATTGAGCCAATTCTTTTAAAACTCTCAACAAGGCTGCAGCTAACACAAACTTAGGCAGTGACTGATGCACCAGTGGCTCTTGCTGCCATCCAAGGGAGCACGACAGGCTGGGAAATGGGCCACCAGGAACCTCACGCAGCTCAACAAAGGGAAGCTCCACATCCTTTGCCTGGGCAGGAATAACCCCAGGCACCAGCACAGGCTGGGAAAGGCCTGGGGAACAACCTCACCATGAGCCAGCAACACTGCACTGGGCAGAGTATCCCAGCAGACAGAGAGAGGTGAGCCCTTCGCTCCCCTCAGCACCGGTGAGACACAGCTGAAGTGCTGGGTCCAGTGCTGCATTTCCCATTACAAGATACGGACTTATTGGAGAGAGACAAGAGGGCCAGGAAGATGGTGAAAAGGGCCTGGAGCATCTGATCTGTGAGGAGAGGCTGACAGAGCTGGGGCTGCTCAGCCTGGAGAAGGGAAGCTCAGGGCGGATTTTATCCTTGTGTATGAACACCTGATGGGAGGAGTAAAGAAGACTGAGACAGGTACCCAGTGACAGGACAAGAGAAAACTGGCACAAACTTAAAACACGGGAGGTTCCATTCAGGCAGAAGAAGAAACTGGTTTTACTGTGAGGATGGTCTAGCAGTGACACAGGCTGTCAGCAGAGGTTGTGGTATCCCCACCCTTGGTGCTATTGGAGACCTGACTGACTATTCTGGCTGTCCCTGTTTTAGGCAGAGTTGGACAAGATGATTTCTTGAGGTCCTTTCCAACCTCAAGAAATCCATGTATGCGTGCTTATGTGTATTTTTTTTGTCTACAAGATTCTACTGGCATTCAGTATCTGCAAATTTCCCAGATTTGCTAGGCTAGCTTCCAACATCAGCTGGATTGTTTAGATCACCTTTCATAGATACTTCATGCTAGTTTCCCTGTCTTATTCCCTTCTCCTCTCCTACCCCCACCTACAGACTATCCAGACATAAATTCTAATACTGGTATAACTACACATGCCAGAGTTTCTGCTAGCATGATTTCTGTGGACATCAGGAACCCAGTTTTCGCAAAGCAGTGCTGAAAACATACATTTACTTTGGAAGCCAAAATCTGCTATTCCAATTTCTGCATTTTTAAAAATTGTACCTGCCCAATTCCTTGCTTAAAGTGGACAAAGTCTGAAATGAATACTTAAAAAATTGTTGTATACTGTGCTATTTAGCTGGGACCTTTTAAGAAAAAATCATAAGCCAAAAACTTCTTGAGAGAAATGGTAGCTAACCTACTGGAGCTCTTGAAGTGTACTTCAAAGATCTGTTGTGGATCAGCATGGGTCAGTTTACCACTCACACATAACTTCACAGTGCAGTGTTTTGTCCTTTCCCATTGAAGGGCTGAGGACAGACGACAATGGATACCTTCCACAAGAGTACAAGCACTGAGAGACTGAAAATAACTGGGATTTTAACAGACATATGTGCACCTGCTTACAATCCCAGGGGGTTTGAGAGAAATAAGGTTTAAAAGATCCGACTCCTTTGCCCAGGAAGTGCTATAGCACAACTTTCTCCAGGCAGTCGCTGAAGGACAACTACAGTGTAAAAAGGAAGTAATAGAAGGGAAGGAGTTTGTAGCTATATATCCTATTAAAGATGCCTTAGATGTACTGGGCTTTTTAAGTTTCACAGCTTGTACTGCACAGTAAAAAGCTGTAATCTTATAAATGGTATTGGAGTAAATAATAATAAAATTTTTAGAAGTCAAGAGGCAATCTACTCATGCTATTCCTGGAGTGGCTCATTACCTAATCTGGTATTCCATAAAATAGTAAAAGATTTCAAGTAGTAGATGAGAAAGACTTACTTTGAATTAGGTGAGAACGTAACAAAACAAAAATAACACATATAAAATAAACAACTGTTTTGGTATCACCTAAAGCTCTTTCTAGCTCTCTAAAAGTAATCTGCAGAAGATTCTCACACACCCAATTTTCACCTTTCTTAATCTTATATCCTAAATTCAGTTAATGCTGAACCAGGCAGACATTTAAAAAGCAACAAACTGATGGCAACTTCAGAATTGTAATTCCCTTCAAGTTAAAATGCATAGCTAGAAACAAGCCAAATGTTTGATTGCACATGTTAAAGTAATGTGAAACCTAGGTAAACATACAGCTTATCTGCATTGTAAGTGATCCTCTGTGTGTACTCTACCAAGAGTAGTTAATAGTATTCCTGAAGTTTGAAGGTCAAGAGGATTGACTTCACTGCACTTGTATCTGACTGAATCAAATACCTACAACTGATATTTTCAGGACAAAGGCACAATATCATAACTTTTTTAGTGATTCCAAAACAGAAGGCAACTGCTCACAAAAGCAATCTTCTCCATTGCCCTTCTTCACTGAATTGATTTAGCTTATTAAACACTCCAGACTAAAATCCCATCCTGTTTTAATACGTTTTAAATAAATAGCTCCAACTATCTTCTACAGAGAAACTCCAATACTTTTACAGCTCATAGGCGGAAAAATTAAGCCAACAAGGGAAAAGTGTACATTTCTTGATTTTAAGAGCAAACACTATCAAAGCCTTGATGACACAGCAAGAAGTCTTTCATATTTTTCTTCAGTCTTGCATGGATGTTTTCTTGCTTTGTTAAATTTCATTATCACAGTTTGTGCCACTTGTGACAAACACCTAGTGAAATCATGATGCAGGAGTCTTATGCATGAAAGTAACTGCCTAATACAGTTTTTAAAGCTCATCCTTTTATGTGCAAATACCAGACACTGTAATCATTAAGATAACCTGAATATATTTTATCAAGGAGGAAATACAAATCTTCAGGGGTTACTATTTGCTGTTATCACTTATCATGTTCAAAAGTGCTAGTGAAGACTAAACTGAAACAAGAGTGGCAAAAGACAAAAGGAACATTAAGAGGTACTGTTGGATACACTGTCTTTGGGAACTGTCTAATGAGCCAGGGAGAAATTATTACAGATAACCTCAATACTCTTTTCCTTGCTTCTCTCATTTGAGACATTCTGAAGTTCATTAAGGCTGTATTTTGCACCCAGACACTGACCAGCTGCAGTAGAAGAGTTGTGTCTTGTAGTCACAGAAATCACAGGATAGTTTAAAACTGTTTAATTCCCTTTCAGTCTTACTTAATGACACTTGAGTGAATTCTCACTACTCCCCTCCCCAGTTTCAGGAAGGTGGGAAGGTTTCTAGTCACAAGCCTCTTCACATAACAAAGCTAAAAACATGTGAAAGAGGTGGTACTGCTGAAATAATGCTTTGTCTTCAAAGGCTTGAAAATTCTTCCAAAAAATAAATCTTGTAAGGCTTGAAATGCAACCAAAGTTTGTCAGTATATTTAAGCAATTATTTTGTTTTACTAACAAAGTTACTTTTTGGGAGAGGAATGTGATTTTCAAGTAGAAAGCTTTAGTAATACACTAGACACTGCTATCAGATCAACCCTGTTACAAGATATGTTAACTACCCTGAGGAGAGGAAGCATGCCAACAGAAATGCTCTTATGCTGGGTCAATGCAAGTTAGAAGATAATCTGATTTTAATAGCAGATACAACAGTTTTGAGTAGTTATGCAAAACCCAGCATGACCTAAAGTTTACAGATATTTTTGCAATAAACAGCCTTACCTTAGTAAAAAATACTTGGATTTCTAGCCTTACATACTAAAATACTAAACCATCAAACAGTCAGAACAATAGGAACACCCATCTTTTTGTCAATTTGTGTTAAACCTCTTCTCCTTTACACAAGGTATCCATTGAATGCTTCTGCACTCCCTCGGTAACATGCATGCACACTGAAGATAATTCCATGGGGGGAAGACTTTCTCAACCTCTGTTTCTGCTGCACTGCAATTAGGTTTTTAGATTAATTTAACAGAAAGCAGCATTTTTTTAGCTCAGACCTTCTCAGACATTTGTACATTCACAGCTGGGACATGCATAATTGTAAGTGGAAACACCAAAGTACTTAACAGGAAGCCAAGAAGAAAAAAATAAAAGAGTAGCCGGGCAGTAAAATGGAAAGCGCAACCATTGCCTCCACCCCACAGATTTGGTTCCTGTATTGACAGAGCCTTCTGAATCTTTGTGTTGTAACAGAAAGAAGCATTAATCTTCCCATCATGACATGCGATTACTCTGTAGTAATGAATCTCAAAATCATGAAATAATACCCTGCTTGGCATCCATTACCTAATCTGTTTCCACTTAATCAAGATTAAGACTTTTCTTAACACCTTTTATCTAGTATTACTAGAGTGATAAACTAGATACTTAAAACTGTAACTTCTTCATTCCTAGCAGTGAGTTGGTGCTTAATAACAAAGACTGGTATTTCTCAGTAGTTCCAAAGGTGTGCTTTAAAATAGCAAATTTAACACTTTTATGTTTATCAGGCGATCCTTCTACTGAAAGTTGAGGGAGTACTCAGATGACTTTTCTACTGAAATCGCATGTATTATACCCTCCTCATCCCTCTTCGTACTTACAAATGTATTAACCTTTGAGGTATGCCCATCACTGACCAGTGTAAACCTGTAACTGCAAATCATTACAGACCTTAAAGAATTAAATAATTCATAAAACATACCTGACTTAACAGCTGTCCATGAAAAACGTTGTTAACCACATTCAAAACCTGTTTTATAAGTTTTCTTTGAGAAGCAGGGATGAGAGCTGGGTATCTGGTCCCCGTAGTCTCCAATTCCTGCTGCACTTTATCCAAAAGTTCACAAAGAAATTCCTGAGCATCTTGTTGGGCATATCCTCTGAAGGCTGGAATTAGTCTCCACACAGAATGAAGCATGGCAAAAGGAGACACCAGTGCCCACTTGCCAGACCACATAACTTGGAACAGAGTATGAAGCTCATGACAGAGAGAAATATGCTTTGAACTGGGCTCCCTGCGCTGAATAAGTTCCATATTTCTAGTTTTTGATGCTCCTCCACTTAATCCAGAGGATAAACTAGGCCTCCTCACAGAAGACGATCCCTTTATTTTCTCTTGGTTCTCATTCACATGTAATGCTGAGGCAGCTATTGACAGGTGTTCAGTTGAAGATCTGGTTTTGCCATTGGTTGCTGTTGCCAGCAATTCCTGAGTTTGGTTGAGATCAAGCTTTAAAAAGCATTCTCGAAAAATAAGTAAGTGACTTAATACCTGCAGGATAGAATTCATATAGCAAGTATTGCCCAGGTTTCTCAGTCCCGTTACCCCTGGAGTCACCGTGGGCCTTCGTTTCATTGGAGAGTCACTTGTTTTTTTCAATCTTACTTCATCTGAGGTATAGGTTTCTTTCAACTCTGCCGCAGATTTTGTGTTCTGTGATGCTTTTTGCAGGCAGGGCACTGATTCTGAGGACATTCTAATCTGATTTTGTAAACGACTGCTCTTTCTTGGAGGCATCTTTTCAATCTCTGCTTTCAACTCACGCTTCCGTTCTTGTCTTCTCTTCCTAGCTTTCTCCCTTCTTTCCTCTTCTTCTTCCAGACGCCTTTCTTCTTCCAAAATCTTTTTTCCAATAGGTGTCACCTCAAGCCAGGATCTGAATACTCTCCCCAGGAGTGCACGCCGTCGGTGCCAAAGAGCTGTGAACATGCGATCTTCATTCCGAAGCAAGGCTTGGGCACCACCATGTGAAAGGTAAGAATCATCACTTGTACCCATAGAACGCAAAGTCCTCCCACTTCGAGTAGTGCACTCATAGTTCTGACTCTTGATTGCACTTAATGTACTTCGCAACAGTTTTAAATCACCGGTTGCATTATCATTAAGAACATAATCATCACAGAGATAACAGAAAACGTACAGTTCATTGACTTCCAATGCCACCGGGTGACTGCTCTCCTGAAAGTGCTTTAGTGCATGTTCTTCAATGTATCTTCCACAAGCCACGTGTGAGCAGCTGAGGCATGCCCAGACAGATTCGGTAGTATTGCAGTCCACGCAATGCCATTTCTGAGGATTGAGAATGGAGTGATCTTGGGCCAGTCGCAGACGTCCTATGTGCTTACACTTATCCATTGTTAAAACTGAAAAAGCAGAGATACGCTGGCAAAACACATCATCCAAACTATTTCCTGTCCATGGTATTTCAATCTGCAACTAAAATACATACATATATGTAAATTACAGTTAATAAATACACAACTGTATCATATTTACGCGTGTCAGTATATCAAACTTAGATGGGATCGCCATCCAACTGAGTCCCACCAAATACATTATGACAGTCAGTTCTTTATAGCCACAATCAACATCATCAACAGAATTTCAACATTCATACTAAATGGCCTTCATATCACTGTTTATATTCCCAGCAGCTCTGGCTTGAGACTGAGCATACTACCTACATTTTGGATTAGGCCTGCTTTTTCAAAGGAGCACTGATTTAGTCAAGACACAGTTACAGAGTCCGGATACAAACACAGCTAAAAATGTGACAGCTTGCCCAGAGAAGCTGTGGATGCCTCAGCCCTGGAAGTGTTAAGAGGATGGGGCTTTGAGCAATCTGGTCTAGTGGAAGGTGTTCCAACCCCCACTGCAGAGGGGTTTGGAACTAGATGATCTTTTAAGATCCTTTCCAACTCAAACCATTCTATGACTCTAAAATGTTTCTATTAATTCTATCCCCAAGCACACAGGTGCAGAAGTGCAAAGTTCACTTAAATTTATTATGTTTACACAGTGCCAACAGTTTAGACAAATGAGGCTTTATTACAACACAACCTTTAATTAAACCACACCTTTAATTAAATCACTGCACCTTTGTGCTCAGACAAGCCCATTATACCAGTGCTTTCTACAATGACATATCTTCAGTAAGTACATTCTAATATGTCATTTTAACACCTCTGAAAGAGAGTGACCTGGAAAAGCAGAACTTGATTTCCTCATAAGACAGAAATTTCGTTAGATATCATACCTCAGTTGCTGTAAACTTTCTAAAAACCTGCATTTTGAACAGATCTTTCTAATTCATGTCTCCAAAAAATTGTCTACAAATTTGGCTGGCGCTGGCTTACATCCTTTAATAAGGTCTATTTGTTCAAAGCTGCAGTATTTGCTTTCTCCTATAGCGTGCATTTATCTAAAACAAACAGGCAGGCTCTAACAAAAATTAAAGAGACAGTGATTCATTCTTATGTTTTACCATCTTTCTTTCTACTACCTCTAGTTGAGAGATACTATCTAGAGAATAGTGTCAGGAAGTGATTATGTTTGATGTGGGGTTTTTGCACCCAGGATGTCACTGACTAGAAGGGCTAAATAGCACACAGCAGCACTATTGTTATGCGCAGGACTTGCCAGATGAAACAGTTAATCCATCTGTAGAGTAGCAAGGGTTTGTCAAATATCCATGCTGTGCTAAGAGACAAGTTACACCATTACAAATGCATGCATACTGTAGACCTGACCCAGGCTGTACAATATCAAGGTCCAGGATTCTATGTTTTACAGAGAAGTAAATGATGCTACAAAAATACTAAGTGACTTAGACAACTCTGGATAGAACCCAAAAGAATTCTATTCCCGCTATTAACCTTAAGTATGCTAATATTGCTCAATTTTTACAGTTCTGAAATACACAAGAATAGGTTACTCAATTTAGAACAGATGTTAACGTTAGAATAAGCATTAGCTTGAGGAAACCCTAATATACAATGACAAGACACCACTAAGAAGGAAAATGGGTAAAAAGTTGCAGCCGGATAGGAAAGGAGTTTTAATTTTCGTCTGGTACTTGGACAAAAGCCGTAGTTGAAAAAGATTCAACCAATAAAATACCTTTGTTTGGTTAACTGGCCCACAGCTACTGCCATTTTAACATGTTACAATATAGATACCAGAGTAAGAGGTGTAATAACTTAAACACACAATCAGCATCCAGCACTGCATGTGTTGCACAGGTCTAATTCTATGATACAGAAAAGGTTGTGGAGCTGTAGTGAAACTAATAAAGTATACATAGTTTTACATGCCTGTATTAATGATTCTCATTCAACTTACTTAAGAGTTGTCTCCAGACCATGCTCACTGCACTGAAGAATTTCAAGCACCATGACCTCTGGGTACCCATTCAGCAATTCCCAGATTAAGTACCAGCCATAGCGTATTATGGGAGGTCGAGATCCCTTCTGTGCTATGGTAAACAGATGACAAAAATAATGGCTTGCTGAACTTTTTCAGCTTTCAAGCATCCATAACATTCGCTCCTCCTGATAGGCAGACTTTTTATACTTTGCTTTTTATTCTGTCTCTACAAATAAGACCACTAGCGCTATCCTATGTCTTCTCTTAGTCTGATAACCTGTTTCCCCCCAAAAAGAAGCTCAAAGCTGAGCTTTAATAAAACTGAAAAAATTCACATAAATTTCAAGAGGTGAACTATGTATGTTGATTCCTCCTGCACTACTGAAGTACCTATGTAAGTGTGCTGCAAGAATTAAGTATGTTAAACAGGATTTTAAGAGACAAGACTCATCTTTTTGGGTTTAGGCTAACAGGAATTGATTCTTATGCACAACATATTAGTAATGGTCCTTTGCCAGCAGGCCAGAAAAGAACACTAAAACCTGCCTTCTCACAGGGCTGTCACACACAGCAATGCTGTCAGTGAGAGGGGTCTGACAGGTTGACCCTTTCTGATTTTGTTAAAGCCACTCTGTAAACACTGTGCCATATTTTTCCTTCCTTTTAATATTATATGGTCAGAAAATCTCACTTTCTCTACTTTAAAGATGTTATCAAGAGAGAAGCTACTGACATGCCTCAATGTAAGCAGATATTGGATTGAGAACAAAAGCAGTCTGCTGATTTCAGGACGACCACTGTGTAAACCAGGGTTGCACAATCAAGCTCTTCATGCAAAAGCAACAGGATTCTACGAAAGCGCAAGATCAGCGCCTTGAAGAGAAAACCCTAAAACCCCAGCTCCCCCACCAGCAACCAAGCCAGCATGACATTTTCCCACCTACATAGATGTGTGGAGAAAGGAGACAGGGTGGAAGGGGGAGGGGGAGGAAACATCCTAGCATGGGAGAAAGCTTTCTTTGAAGAAAATGTGAGGAAATCAAAATGCAGTTTGGTCAAAAAGACATATCTGAAAAGACTGCAAAAAAAAGCTAAAAGTAGAAAAACTGAGACCAAGAAAACTTCAGCTGAATGTCAAGCAGCACACTGACAGTATGAATATTTTAAGAGGTGGAGCACTGAGACTACAGCAAGCCACAAAATTTAGAAACTTTACCTCTAAACTAAGGCTTCGCAAGACAGTATAGCTCGGGGAAATAACACGAGTGAAATGACAGACAATGGTGAAAGAAACATAAAAAATACTGGATACTCATTTTTATGCCTAGTAGAAAGCAGCAGCTGGAATAAAATAGTACAAGCAAGTGCTCCAAAACGTTAAAATCCCATAAAGAAAGTTATTCAGGGCTGGTTTCTGCATTCTTCTCTTCCGAGGTTCAGTTCTGTGCACACACACAAAGAAACCGTGAATTAGTTGACCAGCACGTCAGAGATCAAGCCCCCCCCCGCGTTCTCAGCACAGACCTGAGCTGAAGTAGTAAGCAAAATAACAAGTACTAACATACAGAACAGACTACTTAAATCATTAAGTTGCCTGGGAAAATAGAGATATACAAAAGTCTTTTCTTGTGCCAAATTTTCACAAGCTAGAAATAAAGATAGAATAAGATTTCTTTTTTTTTTTCCATTGAACCATATTTCAACCTTATTGATGTGCTTGTTTCCTTCATTTCAATAAAGAATGGCTGGTAAAATGTACATTTTGGGATAACTCATGAGCTGGAAAAGTACTCAATGTCAAAACCTAACAACTTAGAAGCCAAGAAAATAGATGGTTTTCTTCCATTTGTGTTCCATGTAAACAAGAAATTAAGATTCATCGTCACAGCTGATAAATTTTAAAATTGTAACTCTAAACATAAACAAAAGGAAATCTTTTCCCCTTAAGTCACTACTTCTGAAACTAATTACTTTGCACATAAGTGAAAAATCAGTCTATCTATCTCAAGCGTTAAGACTAGAAATGCAGCACACAGTTTTACTAATATACATACACACCCATATGTGTGCTTGTGTGTCCCGTTAATGTTCTGGCTTTTACATCAGTTGACAGTTTACCAACTGATTTTCATCAGGTTCAGAGTACTTATTTAATACCTAAAAAAAATAGATATCGTGGCACTTGAACACCTAAAAGTTTAAGATAAGTATGGTAACTAGAAGGCAGATGTACTGCTTTACTGCTTTCTTAAGCAATATTTTCCTTTTGATTTTTCCCCTAAAGAAAACAACCCAACAAAACACTGATGTGGAAACTCCAAGTCCTGCAGGCAAAACAGCGAGACTTAAAAATCAAAGCAGCACTTCAAACGGAAAGTTTGTAAATTATTTCCGATTTTTAACAAAGCAGCCTCCCAGCCTCGTTTCTCTGGAGCCGTACTGATCCTTATTTAACTTTTCTCCCCCCTTTTTTTTTTATGTCGGCTAAGGAATGCTTATGCAGTATGCTGCCTAGAAGTAGCACTTAACTGCAGACACAGGTACGGCACAACACTCAATGCCTCTGATAGCGAATAACCGCGCATTTCCTGCAGTGGAGAATTCAAGGTAAACAAACAGTTCAGACTGAAGCACTTTCACAAAGCCATGAAAAACACAGCATTTCTTGTCAGTCTAGATTTACACTGGACGGTTCTTCCCATTTAGAAAAATAAGCACCTCTGACCGCTCTGACAGCTCCTCGGACAACGCCAGGCTCCTGTGCCGAGAGCCCTGGCAAGCAAAGACCCTCCAGCCAAGTTGGCCCACGGCCGGACGCAGGACTACAGGCGTCCCCACAAGGGTTTCGGCAGGAAGGTCCAGCTATCGATCCCCACCGGCCCGCGACATGGGCGCGACTCTTCGCCTCGACAACAAGGGGCACTTAGGCGACCCCAGAAAGTCACCGCCACCCTCTCCTTCTTCCACTCCTCCACGCGACGCCCCACACCTCGACCCCCTTCCGACCCCTCCGGGACGGGTGACGGGCCCCAGCACCGGGCAGGGACCCCCAGCCCGCCACACGACGGGGCGCCTCCTCAACCGGAGGTCCCTCACCGGAGCCGCTGGAAGGGCCACAGCTCCCTCGCTCCCGCCCCCGCGGCTTCCCCGGCCCTCTGGCAGCCGGTAATGGGGGCCACGGTGCTGCCCTGGTTTTCTCAGGGGAGCCCTCATGTTGCAGGCAAACGCCCACCGGGTTTGTGCTGTTCGGCATCTCCGGCTTCTGACCGGGGAGACGAATAGCGTTGTCTTAATGGCTCCTCGTCCGTGAGGGTATCCCGGCCCCCAGAGGCCTACGAAACAGCCGCCTGCGGCTGATGCCGGCGGGAAGGGGAGAGGAGCAGTCTGGCGACATCGCAGCCTGCGTGGCTGTTGGCAGCACAGGGCACGCCGAGCACTCACAGTGCAGATCAGTAGTACTCCGTGCATCCCTTTTCCCTTTTTCCCTGTGAGCATTATGGGACCCGTGCTGGAGCCAGTGCACGCTCCCAGCTTTAATTCTGGAGGCTGGCAGGGTAGGAAACGCATAAAGCGGTCAGCAGGCTGCCCAGCGAAGGAGGTCCTTCCACCCGTTGCTGTGGGCCCATGGGTAAGCCGACCAGCGGGTGGTCTGGGTAGGAAGCTGAGCTTCTTTGATGGGCTGCTGGTCTGCTGCTGACCAACAGCTCCTCTCTACTACACAGGTGGGGTTCAGGTACTCGCATTACCAAGGTGTCTTGTACCTCCGTGTGCTGTTAGGTTTTCTTCTTTATTAGCTTTTTTTAAAACAGGGAACTTTATTCACCACACCAGCTACTTTTCATGTGTCCTCAGTGTTTCCTGGTGCAATTCTTGATTCTAAGCCATGGGATGGTTAGTTTTATATTCAAATCAGTTCATGATACTTAAAGCTAAATTTGAAAGCAGCTTTTGAACCCTAACCAAATTATGCATTTTTATAATGAGGACCTGAAATTCTTTTAAATAGGTAGTAAAAGGGACCGATAATGGCTTTGCTTTGAGAGGAAGATACAGTTTAGGACAGTTAACCTGATGTCCTGGCTGAATAGTGTCTTATTTCTGCAGCCTCCCCTGTGACCCTCCCCTGTGAAGCTCTTACCTGACCTCCTCGTGAGCTGGCTCAGCAAACCAAACCAAAGCACCTTCCTCTGCACGAACAGCTTTTGCTGCCATAGCTCCTTGAGCTGGCTTGCCTTGAAGTGAGCTTCAGCATGAAGGGATGGTTAAGACCTTGGGTTGGTATAGCTGTGTCTTCCTGACACACCTTAAGTGGGAACAGAATGAAGGATTAGTGGCAAGTATTTTAGTTTAGATGCTTTGTAACTATTTTCTGATGTTGCATCTTTGAGAGTTTTGCTTCAAAACCTGTCTTTTGAAGGAGCTGGATTTCTTTTAGAGCTGAAGTGAGCCTCCATAGATCATGGAGAAACCAGCAATGCACAACGGAAAAGCACAACTGCAGTACAGTACATATTTCCCTTGCTTTCAGAGTATTTCAGCATTTTACTTTTTTTCTTTGTAAAACATGCGTACACATATGAACTGAAGAACTTCTGCAGCCATGTGCCATTCAAGATCATTAGCATCCCTGAAGAGTTTTTTGTGAGTATGTATCAGTTCAGCTTTGGAAGGAAGGTAATTCCCAAGTCTATCTTTGAGGCCAGAAAATACCTAATGTTTTACATTATCTTCAGTTTTTTTCTGGAAGAAGTTGGTTCTGAACTGGTTGGCAGAGGAAGCTGGCCTTGTGGTCTTCTAACATTGGGAATATCCATAATAAATGTGCTGACTAGCTTCAGTTTATATTTAGGGGCTGAAGCTAGGTGTTACTCCTCTTATCTCAATCTGGTTTGGATCCCTGAGCAATAACGTAATGCAGTTGGGCAGTTTGCAAACAAGTTTTAATAAAATGAAAGTTAAACATTCTTAAATAAAAGTTCACTACACAAATACAGGTGGAATTGCATTCATAAATAACAAGGCAAGTTCCTAGCAAGGCAAAGATGTGAACAGGGGATCATTTTCTGGCTAATGGCTTAAAAACTCTGGTTTTGCTGCATATGGTTATATTAAGAACCCTATCTGTAATTATGGATGTCTTACTCCACAGAGTATGAATTAGACAGATAAAAGTTAGGAAGGATTCAGGTCATCAAATTACAGCAGAATTGTCAAATTCTTTGTTTTTCATATGCACTGTTAGCCTTTGCTTACTCAACTGTGTGCAGTCTGTTAGAATCCTCTCTGCACTGATTTTTTTGGGGGGATGAGGGACAGGAAAGACAAGAAGAGCACTTGAAAAGACAAAGGATAATAAAATGGAGAGAAACTCAAGACCTCAGGCTGGTAATAGGGTGCACAAAGCAACTTTGAACTCCATTCTGAAACTTAACAGGGCCCCAACTTGAGCTTTATTAAATATCCAACTGTCAGTGAGATCAATGCATCTGTAATAGATTGCTGAGTAGGTTTGTGCAGCTTGCAGTCCCTCTAAAGCAGTCTGCATAATTATGCTTTTAGCTGTTCATTTCTTCTAGTAGATAATGTGGAGGAATAAAGCAAAGTGATTGTGTTAATAGTTTATTTATGAAGCTTTGCAATTGGTTTTTGAAAATAGTTATGTGCTTTTTCCTACATTAAAAAAATATAACTCTGAGCCAAGATTTCTGTGAAATGTATGTAATAGCTCTTACTTCCATTCTTCATACATCTTATCGATGTAATGGAATATGTTATTGTACTGTACATATGAAATAAATTTTGTATTAATATTTAATACTATACTCAAGGAAAAGGGGAAGCTGCTATAGCTCTTGATTATACTCCGGATTTCCAAAAGCCCCCGTCTTGTTGCTGTGACCAGCGGGTAATGTGGGTTGAATTGGAAGGTTTCTCCAGAAAGGACTGCCTCAGGTCTGCAGCCTGGGTGAGTGAGCTATGGCGCTTCTCTAGGTACTTGGTGCTTGCTTGAGCTGCTTGGAGTTTATTTCAGAATTCAGTCCCAGAAACTGGGAGCAGTTTGAAAGAATTGTGGAAGCGAGGTGGGGAGAAAGGAGGGGTGGTAAATAGCCTGAGAGTGTTTTCTAATTCCAGGTTGTCTTGAGTGGTAATTGATTTACAGAGTTTAATGCATTTCCAAAAGGAGTAGTCATGCCCTTAAGAGGAACACATGCTGACATTCACAGGACAAACAAGACAGTCCTGTCTGCCTCTCGGGGGAAAACATGACAGATAATGATTAAAATCCAGAACTCGGCTGTTACCCAGCAGCGGGACAAACAGACCTTTGTGGCACTCTTCATGGAGCGTGCTGACAGGTTATCCCCTCTATTTCATGCTTTAGAGGCTGGTGGCCTCTTGGCCATCGCCACCACAGGGAGCCATTCCTGATCCACTCCTGCCTTAGCACAGGTCCCACCTGACCTCTCCTGAGTGAGCATATGCAGCTTGAGCTCCTTTGTCAGCTGGGAACTGCTTTCTTCCTAATCCCAACACAGTGTAGCTGGCACCCTCCTCTTCTGTGCACTGATATCTGACTGTGTTCTGGAAGGTGCTTTATCAGTTATTTAAATCCTCTCTCCACTGTTCTGGATTTACTATGAGGAAATCAGAGCTCTTGCTCCTTCAAGGATGACTTCTAAGTGACAAAATCACAGTGCTAAGCATCTGTCAAATTATGTGGTGAATGCTAGGAGAATAAGAAATAGATGAATCCTTGTAAATCCTAAGAGAATCTTACAAATGGAGTGGATTTTTCTTTTGCTTGGTGGATGTAATAATCATTTTCTTCTCCCTGTCTAACCCTGAGGTAGTGTAGTCTGGTTGAGACCTTTTGAAAAGGAATGTGAATTAATGTTGCAAAGGTATTTATCTGAAGCTAAACTTGGAATTAGATTGAGTATGAGCATGCTGTGTCAGGGGTGGCAGAGATGTACATTGCCTCAATGTACAGGATGCTCATCCAATTATTTCACTTTTGGTCTCAGAAATATTATTACTGCAGTTGTTGGCTGGATTCTTCTTTCGGTCTCCCAGATCTGCACAGTAACCCTGGACTACTAGATTATTCAGTTGTTCAACAGTATACTTTTAGCTGTCTGTGTTATGCCTATTGATAATAGTGCAAGAAATCAGATTATTAAAATTATTAAGCTATTGCCTTGGTCAGTCACTGCTGTGCCTTTTAATTGTCTATTTGCTTTTTAATACCTGTTAATTCTACATACAGTCAGACCAGAATGTGTTAACTGCCTATCTGTGCCAATGACAGATAAAGAGCAAACAAGTGGCTGGTAGCCTGATAGTGTGCAATATGAGGGGACAGAGATTTTAGACCACTTAAATTAACATTGAATTTTTGGGTAGTGTTTTCTGTTAGACAGTGAAGAATGTTAAGGTGTGCATGTAAATACCAGAAGTGCTGTTGTACCCAGGCAGATGTTGCTGTGGAGACAGCATCTTCTGCAAAAAGTAATTTGAAAGGGAACTAGTAAGAACCAATTGTGCAATGTTAAATTTATAAAGCAATGTAAACAAAACTTACCAATCACTTTGATTACCTGAGATGTTAGAAGAAGGCAGCACTTGACAGAACTAGGAATGTTTGCATTTGCAAATAAATTTCTAAGGACTTTGCATCTAGAAAAGTTAATAGGAATTTCACTTTTGTTTAATTTCTAAAATTACATTTCTTTGTTGCCTAACCTTTCTGGTTTTCCTTGTCTCATGTGAAACATTTCTCACCAGCTTAAAGCTTGTAAATTTTATGCTGGAGAGAGGACACAATGGTTAGTGTTTTAATGGGGTTTGTTTTGTGTGTGTGTGTTTCTTTTTTAATGCATTATAAGGGGACACAGTTTTGATAGGTTTAGAAAGATATTTTGGTTTTGTGTGTTGATTATGTGTCTTTAGTTAATGTCCTTTATTGAATCAGAAGTTTATCTTTCAAATACCACATTGATCTTAGAATCCGTTTAAAATATCCCAGGGCCAAAGACCTGTTACAGTCTCTGTCCTGGGGCAGGTTGCTTTCTCTTTGCTGCTTGACTTCACCCAGGCTGTGAAATTAATGCACAGGTGTGCCTTTTCCAGTGGTGTCCTGTTTAAGAATTGGGAGCTAAACCTGGTTTTAGATTTCAGGGATTAGCACTGGACTGCTGTGAGGTGCTTTAATCATTCTGAGACTGGACACAGTGCTGTGAGGTGCTTTAATCATTCTGAGACTGGACACAGGAGAGATGTCAGGAGTACAGCTGCCCCTTGCCATGCTGGCAAGCCACTTCAGCTCCTTCTGACTGCTGCTCTGGCATCCTGCTTGCTCCGGCTGCTACATCTCTGCTGAGGCTTTCCACAGACTTACTGTGTCACAGCAATATGTAACATATACCCATGTGTTTGCAGGTGGTTTTACTGACTCCCGACCACAGTAGCGGTTTTCTGATGTTGTTGCTGATGGCAGTGTAACCCACTGAATTAGCTAACAAGTTGCATTGTCTTATCCTGGGCTGTCCTGTTAGTGTGTATAGCAGTGACTGAAGCCAAAAAAAAAAAAAACCCAACAAACCAACCCATACAAATACAATCTTAAAACAGAGGACAGATGCAAGAGCAGATTGCCTGTTGCTCTGCAGTTTTAGGTCCGGGTAGGTTCCTGGTTTATATTTTACTTTGGAGAGGGTAAATTATGAACACAAGTGGATTTGCTTTCACTTCTCATTTTTTGTTTCAAAGGGATTCTTTCAATTTTGTGTCATTTCTAAAACTGAATCATGACAGGGATTTGAAATGTGGTAAATGCTTATGTTTTGCAAAACAAAAAAGCTCTGTTCTAAATTGTTGTTAACAGTTGTCCTAAATTTTGGTTTTTTATTATACTGCTTGTGAAGTACTTCTTTGTATAAATCATATTACTATAGCTGTTGTTTTTTTACTTGAAAAGACAAAGTAAGGTTCTTCAGCCCTTCCTTGTTTTATGGGAGTATTTCACATTGATGTTCGTGGACTTCTGCATAGTGTTAACGCAAACCATCGCCTTGTTTTTTTCTTCTGACTGCTGCAAGTTAGTAAGGGTGGGAGGAAAGTTGAGTTTTCTATAATAGTTTTGGAAGCAGGTGGTAAAATGAGCTGCAGCTTCTTAGGATGAGCAGAGATGGGTGGCATGATGTGATAAAGAATGTCAGATGTGGTCTTGAACTAGCTGTTCCTCAGGCTTGCCACTTCAAAATGCTTCAGGCCACTTTTTCTAACTGTGATTACTATTACCCTACTTGGCAAAGTTTTAGGGGAGAAGGGAGGCTTATCCTTAAAACATTTTTCACTTATGATGATTTGACTGAGTTTCATTATGTCTCTTTGTTCCAGTGAAGGCTGGTGGGATGCGTATTGTGCAGAAACACCCGCACAACTCTGATGCCAAAGAAGAAAAAGATAAGGATGACCAAGACTGGGAAACCAGCAGGTGAGCACTTTGATTTGGTGCATGTGCTACAGTGAATTTCTGTGACCTTGAACTTTGTCACCATTTGGTCAAACCAGTTGGTTTTATGTCATAAAATTGATTTAAAGCAGTAGGAAGTTACACGTTCTGTCAAGAGAATCGGGGAATTCGGGAATTTTTACCTTGCTGAGCCTCCTTTAAATGCTCTTGCCAGGTAAGTGAAGGATAGGAAAAAAAGTACAGTTAAAGAGAAACATCAGCTTTCCTAAAATCTATGCATATTATTTTAGATTGTGCAGAAATACAGAGTAGGCATATTTAGACACAAGCATTAGGCTGTCAATGGGTGCATGAAGGTGGTCTTGCTGTGGGATAGATGATTCTTTGTACTCTTTGGCCCATACTTCTTCTCTCTGTGAGGTATTTGACAATGTGGTGCTTTTAAAAGACAAGTAAAAAAAAATCAATGGTATTAGTATCTGCTTTTATTTTACATAGGAATGTAGCAGTTTCAGTGATGGAGCATACAAGACAGACAGCAGTTACCTAGATCTATTTTTAACTAGATCTATCCGGTAATTGCTGTGTAGAATTGAAAGCAGGGAGGTTTAATGGACTGTTGCTGTATTTCTGTTCATACAAAGACACCTGGTTTTGTGCTGCTTTTTCTTGTAACCAAGACTATATTTACCCAAGATCTTTGTGAACTATCTTATTGCATGGGTTTGTCCTTGCTATTTGCTCAAAGTAAAAAATACCAGACAAACAGACATTCTTGTGCTTTGAGAAGTAGACTGACTTAAATGATGCTTATTTTGCATGTAAAACAATGGTAATAAATAAGCATTGTGAAAATGTCTGTATAAAGAAGAACAACCATGTGTGTTTACTAACTCACAACTTGGAAGGAAACACCTTCATGAGAAAGGAAAAATAATTTCAATCACTATAGCCAAATGAAAGGCAGGAAGATGCACTTTATGCCATTTCTTCCTTAACCGAATTGATCATCTTGTATTTCTGCTCAGTGGCACAGAACAGAGTCTGCACTGCAATAAGTTTTGTCCGAAGGAAGGAACTGTATCTTGTGGTTAATTTAAACTGTGCTTGGGGATACATTCTTTTATTTGAGGTGTGTTTGTGTTGAGTTGTCTTTGGCTGGATGCCAGGTCCTCACCAAGCTGCTCTATCACTCCTCCTTAGCAGGACAGGGTGGGGAGAAAATAGGGTGAAAAGAACTTGTGGATCAAGTTAAAGGCAGTTTAATAAAGCAGAAGCAAAGGCTGTGCACGGAAGCAATGTAAAACAGAAGACTTGTACTCTATTTCCCATCAGTAGGTGATGTCCAGTATATGTAGTGGTTGGTTCAGAAGACAAACATTGTAGTTACAAATGCCTTCCTCCTCTTTTCACTTTTGTTTCTGATCAGATGTCATATGCAATGGAATATCCCTTTGGTCAGTTTGGGTCAGCTGTCATGGTTATATCCTCTCCCAAGATCTTGCCTACTGCCAGCTTACTGATGGGGGGGAAATGTTGGAGAGACAGCCTTGATGCTGTGCAAGCACTGCTCAGCAGGAGCCTAAACACCTGGTGTGTTACCCACACCTTTCTAGCTACCAATGCAAAGGACAGCACTGTGAGGGCTGCTGTGGGGAAAATTCATCTCAGCCAGGCCCAGGGCAGTGTTATATTCCTGTTTATTCTTACATTTCCTCAACCTCATGATGAGGGAATCTCATTAGGATTAGTGAGAGGATTTATTATGCCTGTTCACAGATCTACACCTCTGCTACAGTATAGCTATCTACTTTATAAAGGATTCTTCAAACACAATTTTAATTCCCCCATGCCTCTCACTGAAATAGCATAGGAAAAAGTTAATTTTTAACCTTGATATTTGCGGGCATGTCTGCTTTAGCAGGTGCTGTGTCACAATAGAAGCAGATTAACAGGGGGAGGGAGACAGTGCTGGGTACTCCATGTTCACCCTGTGTGTTTTGGAGATTATTTAGTCTGGTCTTCTCTGAGCATCCAATCCTAGCTGGCATGTGTAAAGTGTTTCCTTGGACTGTCTGTTCCAGTTTAGTGTTATCTTCAGGGAGTCCAGGTCAGCTGCCCTGAGACTAATCTGCAAAGCAAAGCCAGTCCGATTGAAGGACTGGGAGGGAGAGCGCTCTCCTGATCCTAAGATGCTAACAAATACGCACTGTATATTAATATTATAAAGCAGGTCTGTGAGCAACTTGTATGGTTTAAAGGCAGAGGGGGAAGTTTAATGATCTCAACAGCTACTGTATTAACTAGGGAATAGTTGGCTGTTGCACCTCATAAAATACACTCCTTCAGCCACCTGGTAAGTTTATTTTCAAAATACATACTCAGAGTGCACTCTTCACCTTGGTTTTCTTGTAGAGTATACATTATTAGACTGTATTAGGCACTTGTGTATTCATTCAGTTGTTCTCTGTATATTAATACAAAAAGCATGGTCTGAACTTCTTATTTCCTTGATTTAATCCTTTTGAGACAGAAAGCGTCAGAATTGACAAAAGGAGCATAGTTAGATGGGAACCAGCATGAATTGTAAACCAAGCTATGAGTTGGTTTACAAGTCTGAGACAAGTTATTTTCCTGGTAGAACTGGGAAACCTTTGTTTCTGTGAGGGAGAAGGTTTGATGTGCCTGTTGTAGGCTCCTATGGGAATACTTGTATAGCTCCGGTGACTGTACAAGCTATAGATGTGAGCAAGAAGTTATTTAGCCTTAGACAGAATAGGCAAACTCCACAGGACATAGTACTTGAAGTTGTTGTTTGTCAAAATTAAATTACGTTTGCAGTGTGTCAGCTGCTTTTGTGCAGGAAGGTGCAGGCCCCTGGAGTTTCTCTGTCTGCTCCTGCTGATTCACAGTGCCCTTCTGAAACACTTGGATGTCTGATGCCTGTGGAGGGAGGTTTTTCAGGAGATGGGAATAGATTTATCAGGAGGGGGAGAAGAAACCCCTAGCGTTCTATTCTGCTTCCTCTGTTACCAATATATATGTACCTTTTGGTCTTTGCTAGGTGGTATTTTATGCCCCTTTGGTAAGGAGGTTCAGAGACATCTGTGTGTTTAACTTTCTGGTCTGGTGTTTTTAAGCTTTGCCATTTTAAGGTAGTATCATTGGTATGATGCAATCTCCACTCCTTATTGCATTCAAAGTCTGAAGTAAACAGCCCGTCAGGCAGCCAGTGTTGGGTGGTACAGGCAGCTGACAGTGATGTGAGACAAAATAACAAAACAAAGAAGAGTAATTTGTGTGTGAAGAGGGAGGCTAGGATGATTGATTATTTTAATCTCATTGCAGGCTTAGATGAGCACAGATTAGTGGAACTGGGAGTAAATCAAGGCAGAAGATTTTGAGCTTTCCCAGAGTTACCTGGGAGCGCTGAGCGCACATGTCTTCCCCACGATGGCACAAAGCTGAGCAGCTGCTCAACAAGAAGGCTTTCGGCTAATGTTCACAGAAGTATTTGTAGCTTTGGAGACAGTTGACTTTGTTTCTGCAGCATGCTTGCAGAAAAAGACATTGGGTCAGTGTTTCTAAATGTAAACAAAGCTGATACAGGTAAACACCTCTACAGTAGCTAATTGCTGTGATAAAGGTGACTTTAACATTCACCAGGTACATAATCTTTGGCATTTCTTTCCTCAGTTGTTTAGCAACCTGCAATCTAGTTCCTGTAATTTACTCTGCAACGTATTTTATTTGGTTCTGTTTCCTAAAATAAAATTGTTGTGACAGCGTACCATTTCATGAAACGGTAGGCTGAGTTGTCGTAATGGTGATTTGTGATCCCTTAAAATAACATGTGGTCAGATGATGTTATACAAATTTAAAATCTTCCTGCAAGGCAGGGCATGGCCTTAAGTGGCATTGGAAATACTTCTTTAAGTCTGGTGTAAATATAGTTTCACTTAAAGAGGAATGGCAGAAAATGATTGTATGGAGAACATTCAAAGAAGGGAGGGTTACATCATTTGGGTTAGGTGAACTAAAAAAAATACTTGTGTGGCATCCCAAGCCAGTGGCAGCACTGTGGTCAAGATGTCAGGGGTAAACTCCACTGTGAGGTGGGGTCCTTGGCCCAGATGTTCTTCAGGACAAGAGAGATTTTGATATCTCCAACCTAGTTGGAGATAGTATACAGACTGGATGAGCTTCTGGTCTGTTACTGATTTTCTTAATGTTTCTGTAATTGCTTAACACTTGAGTTGGTTTGGGTTTGGATGTGGTTGCAGTTTTAGTTTTTTGACAGTCATACTGATTGTTGCTGGAAGTGGTGGTTTGGTTTTGTTTTTTTTTGTGATGATAGATGAAGGTGAAACGTAGAGGAAGGGTTATGAATAGAAACCATGGTTTTCCAGGGCTGTGTGTTGTCGTAAAAAATATTTTGAATAAGTAGGCTATCTATAGTCCTGGGCTTATTAGAAGCCCATTAATGCACTTTTAACTGTGATTTGTAATAGCATGTGCACTCCTGGTGCCAGCATCTGACTCTAGCCATAACAAATACTCCTGAAAGACGCATAATTTGAAGTGAGAGCTGCTTGTTCAGTTTTGCACAGAAGCTTTATAAATTGTCTCTCTGGGACCTCTAGAAGAAGAAACTGTAATTATGTATCAGCATCTGGATTTAAAGGAAAATATTTAAGGGAAATATCTGTCTCATTTTGTCTTTTAACAAACAGGGTAAACTGCAGAGGCTTTCATGTCTAAAGACTCTTTCCTTCTCCTTTGTTATATTTCTGAAACAAAGTGGATAATTACAGTGATTTAATTTCTGAATGTGAATGCAGTAGAGTGGTTTCTCAGTATACATATGTAAATTATGTGTTTTATAACTTAAATTTACCTGGGGATTGTGAATCAAGCATTATGTCTGACTTTCCCATTAGCTCTAGAAAGAATAAATTATGTAGCCTGGATTTTAATTCAGTTAAGGGCTCGGATTTTGGCCTCAGACATATTCATTGGGTAAAAAGAACAAAAAGAAAAAACCCAATAAAGAAAACAAACAGGAGGATAATTTAGAATGTGGTGACTCAAAACCAAAATCATGCTAATGAAGCATATGGGTGTCCATATGTCGAAGAGCGAGTCTTGGTACCTGCTCAGTTACATGGTGATATAGGAGCTGTTGAAGGCCTGTGTTATTCTTCAGGTATCTCTGTGTTACTTGTTAAGTCTGAATATGTTAGTTCAGCTGCACCTGCTTTTTTTCTTTTAGAAGTGTGATAAAAGCCTTAAAACATCAGTCTGCAGATATAGCCTTTAACTCAAAGTGTATTTGTTTTTCCTTTCCCTCACTTTGTTCCGTTGCAACTGAAAAGAAATAACAACAGACATTGTTATTTCCATTTTTCATTAGCCACTGAAGGTTCTGCTGTCATTGAAGTATATTTAATATTTGCCTTGTTAATGATGCTAATGTTGTCCAAATGTCTGGCAGAATTTGAAAAATAGGAAGGATATTATGGACCTAAGCAATTAGAGCAGGCTTATATGTTTGTTTGCACCCTAAATATGGAAGTGCTGAAGCTCTTTCTACTTCTTGATTTTACCCTGTTGTTCTGGTTGTGTAACTGGGGCAGAAACTGTAGAGTCAAAGTCCTGACCCTTTCACTTCAGAATAGCTGGTCTTCAGCACAGCTAAGACTTGGGAAATAACGTCTGTTCAGCTTGCTTGCATGCAAGTCCTGTAGGAGGTAGTTTCCGTCATGGATGAAGGTGTTTCAGTCAGGTTAGTTCCAATGTTGTCTGCTGCAGTCAGCGGGTGCTTGTCCGTGGGAAATCTTGAGAGTACTAAGAAGGGAAAAAAGGAAGCGAGATACTTCAGAGTTTGTTAAACATGGACACCAAACTGTTGTGAACAGGTAGTATTGTGTTTCCATAAATACTCAGAGTGAGTGTTTCTCCCATGTAGTTCACCAACATAAAGTTGAAAAAAAGACTTCTTTACTCTGTTCATGCATCTGTAAAACCATATTATTGGAAAAACAAGGTTGCATTGGCTCAGCATGACGAATAGGGCTAAAAGATAGAGATAGGTTGGAGCAGATAGGCTGCTACATCTTGTGCTTAAGTTTTTGGAGAGGAAATGTGCAGCTTCAATGGGTAGAGTATTGACTGAGTCTCCCTTTCTGGCAGCAGAGCCTCTGACGTGTTGGCTTAAAAGGTCCCTTGGCCTATTGTTTCAGTGGTGGAAGCTCTGAAGGAGTGAGCTGCTCTTGTGTACAAGCATCTGTCATCAATATTTAGATTCTCTTCTTTGACAGATTTCACATTTCTTCTGCCACGTTTCTAACCACCTTTTTCCCCTCTTTTTGGGGCCCAATTCTGTTAACTCTGTGAGCTGATGTGGCTTTACACAAAGATTTTATTCACAGACTGTATGTTGCCGTTTTGTGATTGACCATCTAAAACCTGAAACTTGATTAAATATATGGATATAATGGATATGGCTCTTGAGAGGTTTTATTCATGTCTTTGTCATTTGAATTGACCTTAGAGGATGAAATGTCTGAGGGAAAAAAGCAATCCAGCTGTGAACGCTGTGCTTGCAGCAGTTTCTGGGAAAGGTGCAGACTGCAGAAAATGTTGGGCATCACCCCACTGCATTCTGGAGTTTGGTGTGACTGTAACTTTTTCTTTTTGCTTAAATATTTCAAAGGCTAAAAGGAATTTCTGCTGAAAAAAAGAGCTGTAAAAAAAATTTGCAGTTATAGCTTTGTAATATTATGAAGCAGAATACATAATGTAGCTCAGTGAAGGAAATATCTTCCTACCTTCTCCATAGCATCTTTATTTTCCAACAAGATTTGATGTAAGTGACGTTTTTCTTTTTTGTTCTTTCTTCTTCTCATCTTTATTATTTTGGACTTAAATTCACTTCACAGTTAAGGGAATAGCTTGTTAATAGTGTCATGCTCTTCTCCTTTTCATAAGTGACATTGCCTTCAATGTATTTTCCCACCTCATTCATCTTTTGTCTAAATCTTTCTCATAGAATTTTTATGATTAACATATGCTCAAGTCTGCTAAAGTTCATATATACATAATCTGTTTAATTATAAAATCTAACCCCAATATTAGCAATTTTCCTGTGAGTTTTCAGGATAGTACCTTCTACAGATTTGCTACTGGAGAAGTAGCAAAGTAATTGCTGTGACCTGTGTTGAACCATATCAAATGCATATATGTTTATAGATTTAACTATAAGCATAGGAAATAGAATATGTAATACTGATTTATAAATGCAGAACTACTGTAAAGCAAGAAAAGAGGCTCTGAATGTCACCATTTAAAAAGTGAAAGTATATGAGTTTAGGGAGTGGAGAAAAATATAGAAAAGACTATGAATGAAGCTTTTTCGTACAGAAAGATTTGAGTCTTCTGAGAGACTGTTTCATGCTTCCAGTATTTCTTGATGCAGTAAGTTGATAAATCTGTCAGTGTAAGTGCTAGTTATGACATTATATGGATAGCTCTTTTCATATTCCTGAAGTACTGTGTGCATGTGTGAAAGAGCTAAGAAAGATCTGATATTTCCCTCCCTCAAACTGAATAGAAGATACACCATGTAGCTCAGTGAGAGCTGAGTTTAGTCCCAAAGAAACATATGCTGTCTTCGGAAATTAACTGGAAAGCTGATTTGAATTGTCAGCCAAGCTGGTATAAAAAAAAAGATTTTAAAAGAATAAAAGTCTGTAATTTGTATTCTGTGTGATGAGGAAAGTGAGAAAACCTTAGTCATATGTGAGAGGAAAATGGATGGGAAGTAGTATCTTGTGAGTGATTTTCAAAGTCTCTATGGAAGAATAAAGTATCTTAGGCTAGTAGCTTGAGTAGTGACATTTTGCTTTGTGCTTTTCTCTTGGAATCTTTCTGAAGTATTGGAATGCATAGGATGGAGGTCAGCATGCCAGTTTGAAGGCCCAGTGTTGAAACAGATGTTATATGGGCATAGAATCACAGAATGGTTAGAGTTGGAAAGGACCTTAAGATCATCTAGTTCCAACCCCACTGTCAAGGGCAGGGACACCTCACACTAAGCTGTGTCACCCAAGGCTCTGTCCAACCTGGTCTTGAAGACTGTCAGGGATGGAGCATTCACAACTTCCTTGGGCAGCTTGTTCGAGTGCCTCACTACCCTCACAGTAAAGAGCAACTAACCTGAACTTCCCCTGTTTAAGTTTGGACCCACACCCCTTGTCCTATTGCTACAGTTCCTGAAGCAGGGTCCCTCTCTGGCATCTCTGTAGGTCCCCTTCAGATACTGGAAGGCTGCTGTGAGGTCTCCACACAGCCTTCTCCAGGCTGAACAGCCCCAACTGTCATTATAAAGTAAAAAAGTTTCCAAACCCCAAAGTACAGTCAAATCCTTTTCATTATACCATCTAAGACCAAACCTCTGTTACTTGTTAAGCAACACTGAGAGCATTTCTAAAGCTAAAGGTATGAATTTCTGCTAGAAAAAGCTGCTGAAGGACCAGATGCTACTTGTTTATTTAGAATCAAAAGCCTATGTTTGAAGTAAAGTCACCGTGAGCTGAAAATGAGTAGGAGGTGTGTGAGATTGACACCATGTGTGCTAAGGAGGGGGATCTAGTTTCTTAAGTAGCACCTTCCTCTCCCTTAAGTTTCTTCTGCCTTAGCTGCATCAGGCACTGACCTTTGAAGCGTTAATATTAAAATAAACTTAGAATTACAATTTGTTAACTGTCACTAGACCAAACAGGAGGGAATTTCATTCAGCTGCTCCCAGGACACTGGTACTAAAGTCAGGAGATATATGGCAGGTAATTAAAGACAACACTGAAAACATTTGCTATATTAGCATCCTAGTTTTATTTTGTCTGCTGTAGCAGTTGTAGAGCTGTTCATTGCAGCACATTACTTGATGAGAACGCATTTGCTCCAATAGGCTTGCTGCCTTTTGATTTTATTGTAACATTTCAGTGATTGCATCTTCGTCACAGGCATTTGTTAAATGGAATTAATAAAAAATGTTTTGGCAACATTTGCACAGATCTTAGTTCTGATGAGTTTCAGTTTCTCTGGGATTCATTCCTTGGAATATATATAACGTGGTGAGCCTGGGGCTCTTACTGTGTTCAAGGAGGAGCTGGCTTTGTTGCTGCGGGATATAACCAAAATGTTTCCCTAATGATTTTGAAATGTAACTTTTTTCCTTTTTTTTTTTTTTTCTCTCCAGCTTGTTATATCCATAGTTAAATACTCAGCTAGCTCTTAATTATGGAGAGATCCATGGAATGCTTTGTCTAGCACCCCATACTGCAATACTTAATGAGACAGTTTGAGAGTCCCAGTGTGTTTGGTTTCACCAGTGTCTTTTGCAGCAGGGGCACTCTGCCTTTCCCAAGTTTCGAGTCAGGCATTCAGACTGAGTTCCTGTTGCTTGCCTTGAGATTCTGCCTGGGGTGGCAGGTAGCATTAAGCTTGCAGATGACAATGTGCCGAGAGTGTGACTGGGTTCCATGTCTTCTCAAATTACAAATTTCACTCTGGGAAAAATGACAAATATAGGGCACTGTATTAAAGACAGATGCTGGGGGCTTTTTTGTAGTCTGCAATACTGAATGTTTGTCATTGCTTCCCAAAGCATACTCTGAAGCACTCTTCTTGATTTAAACAAAAAAATAAAATAAAATAAATAAATGCAGAGCCCCAGGGATTGGAAGAGCAAGGCTGTTTTTTTTGCTAGAACAGCTTAAGTTGTAGTGTCCCTTTTGAGAGCATTTGGAACTAATGAAAGGCTTCAAAAATAATTCAGTAAGCACAGTTTCATTACTTGAGTGTATGCATCCTTGTATACATTAAACTCTGATAATGAGCTTGATTGTCCTCCAGTCCTGACAAGTTGCTCTCCTGAAACTGTAACCTTATATTACTATTTAGAACATTAGTATTTAGAAGCTGCATTTACTGTTTTGTAGTTAGGATGATGAAGAGTACTTTGCATTACTTACGAAAGCTGCCATTGTTAGATTATTTTTAATATTTCATTTTTGCATACAACATATTAGCATATTTGCTAATATGCACCATGTTATTGTTGCTAATAGCAAACTTATTTGCATGCAATAGTTTAGACTTTTGACTTTGTGGGGCACTCATTAACTAAGGGACCAGTCCCATTTGGCTTGTTTGTTAAAATGTTGCTTTTGTATTGGAGGTGATGGAATGAAAATACAGTAAGCTGAACTGGGTATTTTTACACTTGTGTGATTCTTCATTTATTTCTAGGATGATGCTAACTTGTGATTCTAAAGGAACAGTGTATGTAGCCATGTGTATGTGGTTTTATATCAACAGTGACACTAATAACATTATCACAAATTCTTCCGTGTAGGGCTATGTAGAAGGCTTTTGACTAAATGGAATTTAGCATTCTTATTTATTGCTTTGAAAACTGCTGTAGAATTAATTTCCAGTTTTCAGGCATTGCACAATTCTGTTTCTGCTGGTGCATCTGAAATATTTTATTCTTGCTTCAGTTTACAGTGGGGAGAAAATGACAGAACCTCAAAAGCTTCTATGGAACAGAGCTGTGTGTTCTCCTGTTTCCTCTAAACTTGGGTGTTCTGCCTGATGGCAGTGGCTGTCCTGATTCCTTCCCCACACTGGGATGGTTTTGATGACCTCTAGATGGCTTTGAAATTAATACTACATTTTCCTTCATATCTTACAAGCAAGCACAGTTGCAGAAAATTTGCAGTCCTTCTGGTAATGTATTATTTATTTATAATGCTGCCCTTTGGAGGATCTCCCTTTATGCTGCCCTGTTTTCCAGTCTTCATGTTCTTACTTCGTACTGTGTCTAACCCTAGAAATTATTTCTGTAGTGGTGATTGCCATTTGTCCTCCTCCTTATGTATTTTCCTAAAATCAACCTTCTTTTTCTGAAAGAGTTCTAATGTTGGGAAGCCTCTGTGTATGTGTTCCACCTTCTGTGCAGAGCTGACTAACAACGTACCTGCTGATCAGGTCTTTGCTCTTTTAGATTTTCCATGTCAGAAAGGGAGAAGTTTTTAGGAGCTGCATATTTCTACCAGAAATAGATATGTGATAGTCATAAATGTTTAAAAGTAGTTTCTGATCCTTGAGAGTGTCTCCTGCTGCATCCCATGATAACTCAGTTTAATGAGGAGTCTTGTCGGCATTTTTTGGAAATCTGTGCATACCAAGTAGGCTAGAAGATATTCTTTATTATTTCTTTGATAATTCTTTCAGGTTTTAATACCTTTCACTGAGAAGAGGAAATTTGCCAAGTTAATGCACACAGTTTTCTTGTGCCAATAGGAGGAGGAAAGGGAAGATAAGTGCTTGCAGTTAATGCACCTGATTTTGTCTTCCTCTACAGCATTTTTTAAAATTTACATACGTTTATTAGCTAATGGCTTTTTAAGATGCTGTATAGATCATACTTCTTCCTGCCTGTTGCCATGTCTTCTAAACAATAAAGAACTATTAAGACAATGAAGGAAAGGGGGAATTATAACCTCATTATAATCTCTTCCTTCCTCTTCTGTTTTAAAAAATACAAATGGCTATGCAGGGCCAGCACAAAGCTCTTGTCTGTCCTCTCCTGCCTGTGCAGCACTCCCTGGAAGATGGTGCTTCACAACAGTGTGCAAGAAGGGCCAGTGTAGAACAAGCCTGATGAACTCTCCAATCATCTAGCAATCCAAATTACTGCTTAGAAATTTGATAATCGTATTAGCCACTGGACATAGTTCATATTTCTCGTCCTCTTTTGATCATACATGCATTTCTTACTTAGATAATCATATTTCTGTTGATGGTAACACCACAGTTTGAGTCGCCTGTGCTGCAGAAAGTGTTTGCTTTTTGCTTGCCTGGGAACTTTTTCCTGTGCCCTCAAGTCTCACTAAGAAATAGTGAATAACTGTGTGTTTTAGCTTCTCCCCTCTACTGTGTATTTTTCCTGGAGTTCTCTTTTTCTCTCTTTGTTTTTTTGTGGTGGCGTAACTTGAATTGCAGTGTGGAGGGTAAAACTACACTGCAGACTTACATACTGGCATAGTTCTATTTTTCTGCTTTTTTTAACTTCTCTTAATTGTTTTTATTTTCCAGTTGACTTTTTAACTGCCTTTAGGGTATTAAGCTGGTGATTCCAACATTTAGTTTGGAGTGTAGTAACTATTCTAGAACCCATCATTATGTATGTACAGTTAGGATTGGTTTTCCCAGTGTGTATATTCTACATTCATCAAGGTGTCATCTTTCTCGTTCGCTTTACTGTTGCATCTTTCCTATGAGATCCCTTGTAACCATATACGTTCAGGTTGGTGGTTTTTTTAAGCTGAATAATTCACTAACATTAGCGTATATTATCATCTCACTATTTAGATTTCTTTTTGAGATTCCTGGAGGATTCCACTGTTAACCTCCATCATTATATTTGATTTATCCCTGAGCTTTATGTCTAGTTTCTGATCCTCTCGAGTGCCTTCTGCCGTATCCCATGGTAACTTGGTTTATTTAATGAGAAGCTTTGTTTGCATTTTTTTTTTGAATCTTGCACATACCAAATAGACTGAAAGGTTTCACTTCCTATGGACATTCGTACAGATTTGGTAACAATTCCATCAACATATATAACCTCTGTCTTGGGGTAACTTTACATTGAGAACCCACTCATTTTTTTTTCTCTAGAAAATCCTGAACTAAAGTTTTCTGATGCTGTTGCATTCACTAGGTGGCATAGGTGGAAAAATACGCAAACAAAAGAGTTAAGTAATAGAATCATATGCTGAATCAAAGTCAGCATTCACATCACTGAAGCATTAACTATTTGCCTGTTAATATTTTCTAAGTTTTTTCTTTGAATGTATTTAAGAGAAAAACCTTTGCAAGTAAATAGCTTCTCTTATTCATTTGTTTTTATTTAAACTTAATTATATTACTACAGGATGAAGATTATCAAATAAGGAAAAGTGTCTGTACAGAAAACCTAGCAGAAAAATTTCTATCAGAAGTCATCTCAGAATTTAATAGCCTTTATAATGATACTTGTTAATATTTGAGTTGTTGAATCGTCTCAGTTTGTTTAGTCTGCCATAATTTCAGTGAGTGTTTACTGCAGTGAGATTCCATAGCTCATTTCACCTTTCAGTCCAGGAGGCAGTGTTGGGCCAAGCTTCTGGGAAAATATTCATGTGTTAGGACTTCAATGAATAAACAAATTCTGTATTTACACAAGGGGTAGACATAAGACTTCATATATATAAACAGTGAAAGTACTGATTGTTGCTAGTGACTTTAAGAAAGTAAAAAGTGAAATCTTCAAGTTTGCAGGTGGTACAGAGCTGTTTTAGAATCGTTGAATACTTAGGGTTGGAAAGGACCTTAATATCATTTAGTTCCAACCCCCCTGCCATGAGCAGGGACACCTCCCACTAAATCATGCCACCCAAGGCTCTGTCCAACCTGGCCTTGAACACCACCAGCTTTGTTAAATGCCCCACCAATGACAAACTCCAGAAAGACAGCAATAAACTCTGCAAGAAGTAGTGTTGGATTACAAAAGCCACTAGAAAATTAATGGAAAAAAGTTTATGTTGAGAGCTACTAAATACAAGGACACAGCCTCTGGCTTGGGAGGTTCTCAAGCAGCAGGTTTCTGCAGAGCACTCTCAGGAGCACTCTTCTGCATGATTTGTCCTCATGTAATCTCCCACAGCACTGTTCACTGCCGCCTGCTGAGAGTCAGCAAAGTGGGTATGTGGTCTAACACTGTATATAATTGTAGACTGACTTAATGTTAAGAGCAATTGCCATTTCAATAGAGACATATGTGTGCTGGGAGAAAACAGTTATCTCATGAAAGATTTATTCATTGAAAGTGAGTAAGAGGACTACTTGGGAATATGGCTTCTTGGTGACCGTGATGACATCAGTAGATTATGGAGGCAATCCAGTAGTACTGCTGCGGTAATTCACAGAACATTTGTGGTTGATTTTAAGGGGCCTGGAAAGTTGGAAACCTACATCAGAGCACTTTCTAGGAAGGCATTTGAAAATTGAATCCTAAATTATTCTAGCAAATCACTGCTTTTCTTAACTGTATTTTAAGTAGCATAAGTAGGCTAGACTCTCAGCTGGTATCAACAGGTCTATCTCTGTAGCCTTAGATGAGGATCTGATCACTGTATCATATGCCTCTTTAGTCCATAGCATATCTGTAGGCTCTGTAGCAGGTTCGGAAAACAACTCATGAGCACTGTTATCCTCTGGATTTACTGCTGTTGTAGATATTAATAATATCTTTAATCTTGCAAGATTCCCTAGGCAAAAGGAGTTAGAGAAAATGTAAACCCAGTTGCTCAGACATAACCCTGATACTGTTCACAGTACCTCAGGAAATCTCTCCTGGTTAGATTCTGAGCATTAGCTCAGGGGGAGGGAGAATTTGAGACATGCATATATGTTTGGAGGGTTTTGTTTGGCTTCTTTTTAAGATTTGATGCCAAGGAATGCTTCCAGGAGTTTAGTTTTGCCATAGCAGTGTATGAGTTACCACCTTAACTCTCCTAGGCTTTGCTTAGATTTGTATCCATTATCTTTAATATGTGGCATAAATTGGATATGATTAATTCTGTTTTCTTGAGACTGTAGTCATGGACATGAATACAGACTGAGCTTTTCTGGCAGACACCGGAAAAGAATGAAAAGCAAAGAGAGAAGAGCTTTGATTTATACATTTTTTTCAGTTTGATTTCCTGTTTCTTAAGATGGAGATAAGAGTTGCAGTGTTAGTTGATGATTCATGATCTGCCAAGATCAGTTTGACTAAAAAAAAGGGGAAGGGGGGAGGGGGAAGGGAAAATGCCTAAAACCATGTTTAGCTTTCAAAATATGAAAAAAGAAGGAAATGTAAGACTTGTCTGAAAAAAAGAATTTTAATGGAAACCTGGCAGAGAAATGCCTTCATTTTCCCAATTGAAAATTGAGAAGACAACCTGGTAAATACAGCTGAAAAATTTAAGTGCCACATGTTAGTCTAACTAGCAGAGTCTAGTGAGACTAGTCAGTCTATGTATAGATGCCAAGACATAGATGGTTTTGATGTAAAAGTTTGATTTGGTTCTGCACATCCACACCTTACTTTCGCTTCCCTAAAGTAAACTGTTGGAAGAGATGAAATGCAGCTTTATGGGAAATAGCCTGAAGAATCTTTATGCAGAGTGGTGTTGCTTTAATTCGGTGTGTAGTACTTGATGTTCTTGACTTTTCATACTTGGTAATGAGCTTTTCTTCACCCCCTACCTACTTCAGTCAAGGTGTGATAATTTTCATTTAGGATGTAAGTCTGCGGTCCATCTGCTGGTAGGCATCTTGAAATAATTTGGAAGGGATATGTTGTTTTAGAGACAGTGGCCTGGAATAATTCGCATTTGGTGGAAGTAGTATTGGCAGCATAAACATTGACTTCCTTGATGGGCCTTGTAAGCTGGTAATTACAAACAATCCTGAAACGATCAGAACTGACATCTGTCACGTGCCCATGCAGTAGTGCTGCGTTCTGGGAACAAGATCACAACCACCCAGCATAAAGTGCAAAGCTGACCTGAAGCTGCTGAATAGGTCTGGTTTCAGGGAGGACCCCTCTGCTTGCTTCATCTTTATGCCATCCTGATTCAGAGCTCTTCCTGAAAGAGGTGCATGATTAAGTGAGAACCTTCATTATTTTATTTTTTTCTAATCCCCCCAGTCTTAACCAGTCCAGAAGGTGATGGCTAGGGGCAGGAGAGACAAAACTGGTGGCTATTATTGCAACATAAGGTAAACCTGACAGAGTAGAGGGGCTTATTTTTGTTGATGCGTGTGGGAATTCACTCTTTTTTTACATAACACTTGGTAGGTTTTCAGGGGGGATGATTACTTGATAGTCCTCTTAAATTGAAGTCTCCTAAGGAAGATAATGCTTTGTCAAAAGCAGAGATCTTTTGATCTAGCCATAAACTGGGAACCAGCTACAGTAATAAAAGCCTTTGCAGGGAATCCAGCAACCTCTTTAGTCAAAAAATACTAGTGGTGCCTTTATGTTAGAACTACACTCTTTATGTGAAAAACACTGCAAGTGCTCAGCCCAGAGAAGAGAAGGCTGTATGGAGACCGTATAGCAGCCTTCCATTATCTGAAGGAGGCCTACAAAGATGCTGGAGAGGGACTCTTCATCAAGGGCTGTAGCAATAGGACAAGGTGTAGTGGGTTTTAACTTAAAACAAGGAAAGTTTAGATTGGATATAAGGCTGGTGAGGCACTGGAATGGGTTGCCCAAGGATGTTGTGAATGCTCCATCCCTGGCCGTGTTCAGGACCAGGTTGGACAGAGCCTTAGGTGACACAGTTTAGTGTAAGGTATCCCTGCCCATGGCAGGGGGATTGGAAGTAGATGATCTTAAGAACCTTTCCAACCCTAACCATTTTCTGATTCTAAGAAGTGGCAGGAGCAGTTGATAGAGAAGATGCTTAGCCCCACAGCACCCCAGCAGGAATGGGTGGTCACCAGGGTGGATGCTGTCATCAAAGCAGGCAAGGGAGTGAGGCAGGGCTAGAGCCCTTCTGGGGAGAGAGGTCATTGAGTTGGGATGAGAGACAAGGCTGGGCATAAATGCACCAGTGGTAAAATGACATGAAAGAGTAGTTTAAAAAAAGCAAAAATCAAGCCATTTCTATCTACTAGGTTACCTCTAGCACTGAAAGAGGGGAGATTTAAATTAGTTGCAAGGAAGAATTGTTTTACAATGAGGGTAGCAAGACACTGGAACAGGTTTCTCAGAGAAGTTGTGGATACCCTATCCCTGGTGGTGTTCAAAATCAGGCTGGACAGATCTTCGAGCAACCAAATCAAACCAACCTTAAAGATATCCTTCTCTGCCCATGACAGATAGTTGGTCTTTAAAGGGCCCTTCTAACCTAAGTCATTCTGTGGTTCTTTGTCTACAGTTCCATTGTTTTCTATTTTTTGGGGGGAATTTCAGATCATCAGATGGATTATAACCATATTTTTTAGAGTCCAAGCAAAAAAAAAACCAAACAACCAAAACCCAAAAACATTTGGCTGAAGCATGCTTGACCTAGAAAACTGACGTTATTGCAAGCAACAGCCTTGAACAGCTTAAAAAGAGAGACTTAAAATAGCAATATTTATAGTCTCATTTATATATAAACCATCTTCCTCAAAAACCTGATAAAATAGAAAGAAATATCCTTATAATCAGATTTTGTATAGTTTGCTTTGTTGTGTGTCTGACACCTCTTCCTGGGACAAGATGAGGCTGTAAATGAGCCTGTCTGATACTGAATTAAAAATACCAAATCTTCAAGGCTAGTTTTGTTGGCATTTATTTGAGTGTTTCTTTTGACTTGAACATGGGAAGGCAGCTTGGTTTCTGATAGCTGAATACCAAGTGTCCTTGCTGTGTTACTTTGGTTATTGTTCCTTGATCCTGGAGCCACTTTTTAGACCTCGGTTGCAAAAGGGTAGTAAGGACATGGATAGACGAAGAACCTGAGGATAAGCAATGAAGTATAGAAGGTACTGTGCTTATTAATGTTTCTCAGTGTTTTCATCCTCATTTAAGAGGCTAATGTAGAAGTTCTCTCTCCCGTTCTGTTACTACACATTATTAGCAGCTACAGTAGCGAATGACAGGAGCACCTAAGTACAGATTTCATATCTGCTTCTTTAGGGAGGAGAGAAAAACCTTCATTTTGTGTACCACGAGGGTAAGTTACAGCCTTGCTGTGTTCACAGTAAGAATTTGTGGAATGACAGGAAGAGCAGTGCCACCTAGCAGGAGGAGAGTATCGTAAAAGCTGTATGCTTGTTGGAGGAGGTATTTTGAAAGAGAAGAGGTATGTGTTTTAGTTAAGTCAACAGCACATGTTCTTTCACCAAGGGACTGCCTGCCAAGTTTAATTCAAAAGGAAACTAATTGTTAGTCTTGACAGGTTGATGTGCTGGGAAACACAATAAATAACATTGGTACCAAAATTGGTTTTAGCCTTATTATCTCACTGTTGTTTGACTTAATGTGAAAGGAAGAGCTGAAACATGCATGTTTTTAGGAACAGCTGCCTATACATTTTGCTTATGTAGAAATAATGCAAGTTTTTGTGGTCTTTTCATCAGATGCTTAAAAAAACTTCTTTCATAATCTTTACTAATTAACATAGGCATAAAAATATTGCTAGTTTTGGCGACATGCTAGTTTGTTTATCCCAATGTCTTTGGTCCTGTTAATATTTTCTTCTCTACTCTAGTGTATCTGGGACGGAGAACAATCCAAATTCCCTAAACTATCAAGACGTAGAACTAAAGCATTAATTTGCATTTTTGGTCATAAGAGATTTCATCAGCATCACTTGAACTTTAAAGAACTAATTGCAATCTTATTTTACAGTTGGTATTAAAAGGACAGCAAGGTCACTTTCTTTGATCAAAGCAAAGACTGAAAAGAACTGCTTGGCAACTGGCATAGATAAACTTGGAACTAATTGTTTGAATCATCAAAGTTTTATTGTTATCACTTCAAACTAGTGTAATTAGGCATTACCTTTTAGTCAGTCACAGAATGCAGTCAGTTGTCTCCAAAATTTAAAGCAGCTTGCCAAACACTGCTATGAGACTTGCTTTGAAATGGAAAAAACAATGGTTTCTCAGAAAAGGAAGACTTCAGGCACCAATCTGGATTAAGTGCTGTCATTGCAAGCAGCTGTCTTTACTGCTGCCACCAGTTTCTTATCCTTGCTTTCTTCCAGCGGTTGTTTAGATTTTCTGAAGAAGTGACATAACGTTTATCAGCTTTTGCCTTGTGACAGCAGCCAACACTGCACAACAGTACCAGGAAGATCTTTAGCAAAACTTCTGAGTTAAGCTGACACTTAAATATATGTTGGCATTTGCTTCTTTCCTGAAGAATAGCTTTTTTCTCTCTCTCTTTGCAACCTGCTGTCAGCTCTGCAGTGATACTGGTTAGCGGCTGCAGGAAAATGTTCCACTTCCTGAAGTTCCGTTTTGATCCTGTGACAAGAAGTAAATTGGCAGAAGATCCCGAATGTAGAAATATCCAGGGACTAATGTCTCCAAGCAGCAATTTATTACAGCTAGGTAATAAGGGGAAGAATTAAAGATCCTGAGGGGATGAATATCTTTCTAGGACAAAAAAGGGAGGTTCAGGGAGTAGGAGGAGGCTTTTGAAAGCAAAGACTGTAATTGTCTGAGAAGATAATTGGAAGGTGGAGTTGTCTAAGTGTGTAAGAGAGAGACCTGAACTGCCCTAAATAGGGCAGAAAACTGAGTGAGAGGCCTGGTGAAGTTAATAAGGAGCTAGGTAGAAAAGGGGAGAGGAATGAGGAGATCCAAATCAAGGTGTGAACTGGAGTGGTGGAAGGAATTAAACTTGAGAAACAGAAGGGAGTGCAGAAAAGCATACTTGCTTCTAATGCTGCTGCTGCTTTATAGCCAGGAACTAGATACAAGATAATAGCAGAATATCCTTACCTCATGCTGCACTGAGGATGACAGCTCATTGCCACTATCACTTGCCTTTTTGTCTTACTAACTAATTTTCCCAGTGAATATAACAGTCTACATATCTTCATCAGTGTGTTGGTCAGTATGATGTTGTATGATGAAGTTTGTTTTCCTGCCTTGCTTAGTAAAAGCAAAGTTACAGAAGATTTCATCCCATCGAGGCTTAGCATCTAATAGCCACGTGCAACTTTGCATTATTGCTATTCAGAGAAAAAAAAAAAGCTGTCTCACTTATGCTGTTGCAAGAAGGATTTGGGATAGCCTGAATAATATCACTGGGTTAAACTAAGCTTTAAAAAATGGAAAATCTACTTAACTTTCTTTGAGCTTTGGTTTGGTAGTTTCTTCTAGAAGTAGCAGGAGTTGCACAAAACCCATCCATTCTTTCAGATAGCTTTGTGAAGTTAATAAGAATTGTTTCAGACTTAACTTCTTTTAATTCTTAGACCATCATGGTTAAATGATACCAATCAGAAGCTTCGTATGCGCCAAAAGTTTTCTTGAAGTAGCAGTAAGACTTCAAACAAAAACAAATAACACACAAAAGACCCCCTAAAACCAAAGGAAATAGGGTTAAATCTGCTGCCATCTATATATTCACTGACAAACTTTGGTTGCAGGATCAGCTCTCCCAAGCTTTCTTTAGGACCTGCTTTATTTCATAGAATTTATGCATTAAACAGCTCATCACTCAACCTTTTATAATCCCCACTGAATCTCCAGTAGCATTAGTCCCTATTTATTACACTTTAAAAATCTTTTTTTTTTCACAGCAGCCTCTGAATAATTTCCTCATGAGCTTTTTCATGGTGCTCCTGGCATTGGTTTGTTTATAAAACATTCTTAAGGTATGAAGAAGCTGAGTTTAATGTTAAAGTGCAGAAAGTACAATTAATTGGCTGGCCAGCTTGACCCTAAGACCCGGACATGTTAGAATACTTAACTTGCATGTAGCTTTTTGTATCTTCCAACCATAGCTTCTGTTTCCTTTGTGTTGGCATTCTTTCTTACAATTGAGGCTCTCAAGCTGAACACCGTGTAAAAAAAAATACATATATATTATTGTAGAAGTTTGGTTATGTGATTTTCTAAGTATGGCTTTGTCACATTCTCTGGGAAGTCATTGAACTCCCTTAGCCCTAGATGTTTTCTCATTTCTTAGCTTATTTGCTAAACTCTTTCCAACTCTTACAGCAAGGGGATCTTCTATATAACCTTTCATTGGTAAAAACAATACAAGAGCGCAGCACAGGCTGGGACCAACACAGCTGGAGAGCATCTCTGAGGAAAGTGACCTAGAGGTCCTGATGAACATGCTCAGTATGAATGAACAGTGTGCTGCTGCAGCAAACAAAGTCAACAGGACGCTGCATTACATCAACGGGGGAATCACCAGAAGAGATAAAGTCATTATCCCACTCTGCTCACCCCTTGTCTGGCCACACCTGGAATCATAGAATCATAGAATAGTTAGGGTTGGAAAGGACCTTAAGATCATCTAGTTCCAGCCCCCCTCCCATGGGCAGGGACACCTCCCACTAAACCATATCACCCAAGGCTATGTCCAACTTGGCCTTGAATACCACAAGTGATGGAGCATTCACAACTTCCCTGGGAAACCCATTCCAGTGCCTCACCACCCTCACAGTAAAGAATTTCTTCCT
>JAOEHX010050296.1:26324-47838 GCA_025448015.1 Bolborhynchus lineola
TTAAAAAACTCTTTTCCCCTTCCCCTCTTAAAGGTAGAGACCTGTGGGTCCTTGTTCTGGGAAGGTTTCCAACCCAACATAAGATTGGCATTCCAGAGTTCAAGTATGTTGCTAATATGCATGGGGATGAGGTACGTTTCAACTTTTGCAATGTCGTTTATGCCAAATACACTTACCACAGGTTTGCAATTAATTTCTCTTAGGTGTGTACTACTTATTATTAAGGGCTGTCATACCTCAAAGAGGACCCAATGTATGTATTTCTTGTGGAATTTCAAGAATAAAATTCCCATATTTTGGTGGAAGGGTTTTAGGAGACCTTGCATCATGGTGAAGAATCCTACAATCCTACACCTGAGATCTCACAAGTAGGGAGCGCTGTCTTCTTCATGTGAATTAACCTAGAGGCTTTAATTTTCCTGGTAATAAGTCAGATGCAATAGTTTGCTTGAACATTATTATTTCCTATGCATAAAGTATGACTGATAAACTCTTCAAATGCATCCCATGATTGAATAAAAATTATTGTGAAGCACTAAATGATTTATTTTAGGAAGAAAATTTCTCTTGGAAACCTTAAGCTAGATACCTAGATTCACCTGAGAACACAGTAAGTACAAACCAAAAAGCAATTTCAGAATTAACTTGCTCTGGAAAGAATACCTACTGAATAACAATAAAGGTGATTATGAGCCTTCCTGGCATAGCATGTGAATCTGGAACAGAAATACTCAAATCTTTGCTCTTCTCTCTAATCTTTTTTTGCTTTCTATTTCCCTTACTCTTTAGCTTTACTTGCTTATATTAGTCATGTTCAGGATAAGTTTAAGCTACAATATATTTCTATGCAGTCTTTCATGTGAAATAATTCAAAAGAAATGGCAAAAATTTTATATATGCTGGACTGAATTCCCAAACCTAATGAAAGTAGATGTAGTAGGAAGTGTTTCCTGTGTAAAGCACAACACATAAGCTACTGCTATTAGCAGTACTGTGTGAGCATTTGCACGCCTACAGGCACTTGTGACATTATGTGCCAAGAATTTTCCCCAAGTTAGACTAGTTTCACCTTGTTTGACAGTGGGCTATGCTCAAAGAGCTGCTGGGAGCCTGACTGCTTTGGAATTTGACTGTGTGGGAGGAAGCTGATTCATGGTTTCAAATGGGTATATGTGTTACTGGATGCCCAAGCTATGGTTTACGACACCTAAAACCTGATGTGTTGTCAGCAGGGTAGTCCAGGGTGCTTGGGAGCTGAGGCTCCACATGATAGTCCCTGAAGACTGCTAAAAGGAATTGCAAACCTATAGCTGCAGATGACCCATCTTTGGTAGGAAAGAGATGGAGGCCAGGGAGTGATCTCATCCTGGCTCTCATGTCTGACAGAAGACATTCCTCCTGCTGAAAGTTCCACAATGAAGCACTTGCCATTATTGCTACCCAGCTTGGATATGGACGAAGAACTTTGACCATGGAGACATGAACTGTTTGCATATCCATGGGGTCACTGTGTAGGATCTAAATTTTCATAATGACTTTGTGAGGAAATGAGGCAAAACTTGTTTTAAATATTTTGTACTGTGTCTGAGGTTGAGCAGGGTTAATCCTTGAGCTGCTGAGGTACCATGTAGCATGAAGTGCTATGCTGCATTCTAGCTTGTTCATCAGACCAAGCATGCCCCCAGGGAAGATTCTGGGAATAGAGCTATTCCTCCTTTTCAGGGTCTCGTGATGATCTTTGCTTTATGCTTTTTGTGCATGCTTATAATGCACAATTGGTACTTGTTTTTCCTATCTGCCCATAAAGTATTTCAGATAGCAGGAAATGAATTCCTCATACAGTGAAACATTGAAGAACTTCAATATCTTTTCCCATAATCTATGATTCTTCTGGTCTAGCCTCTAGGGAAAGGTTCAGCTATTCCTATAATATATTAAGCAGATAAGTTTTCCACTGACTGTGTGACAAGCTTCAACTTGTGTTCCATAGTCTTTCATAACTTTTAAATTGTGGAATTCTGGCTTCATTGATCTAGTTGAGTCTTTGGTGCTTCACTGATTTCCATACATAGTACAGAGTGAAGAAAGTTTTGTTCTGAAGTGTTTGATGGTGATGCCCTGCTAGCCTGTCATGATCACACACATGACCCTTTATGACTTTGACTCAGCTGGCTGCCTGCCCCTTAAGCCTTAACAGTTCGGCAGAGGAGTCTGAATTGCATGTGTGCAGGCTGTTCATGCAGGCTGCTGGAACAAAATCTAGGTTACCTGGAGAGCTGCCCAATAGGGCAGTTCCAATAAAACAATGTGAGTACCTAATACTAGGAAGAGTATTTTTTTCTCAGAACTGGAAAGACCTTATTTTTTTTATTTTAAGCAGGCTACCTTTTTTTTTAATATTGTAAGGCATGACCAGCCAATGCTTACATGGTTTTATTTTGTGATTATCATTGCCAAATAGAGTGAACTTTTGCTCCACATCCCCTGAGATGCACAAAAGACTTCTCCTGTACTTTGTGTGCCTGTATAAAGTTAGATGCTGGTTTTAGCAGTACTTTTTGTTTAACACAAGCCAGATTAAAACTGATTGGAGGTAGTTGTCACGTGCAGCTACTTGAGACTTAAATTGAAATGGCATACGCATTTTGAGCAGTTTGTGAAATACTAATGAGGTCTCCACTGAGGAAGATGAGGGAGAGTTTGCCTGCTGTTCTGCAGCAGCTCCCACTCTGAATTGCGGCAGCAGCATCTCCTGTCCCAGGCTTCTACTCTTGAAAGACCTTGTCTTCCTCAATGTCTACACTCATACTTTGAGAAGGAACTCATTCCACTTAACATCAGCCACAACCAAGCTCCCAAATGCTCCTAAATCATACATAGAGCAGAATTACCATGTTTTGACCTGCTGTGCCAGTAACTAAAGTCCAATCTCCACATCTGAACCATAGAATTTAATTAGAAGGCTGTTCCTAACCCATGGATATCACAGTTGAGAAACCCTTCAAGGAAAAGCATGTCTGAACAAAGCATAAACTGCCTGTGTGTTTCTGCTTGTTTCCTTTAATGTATTTAAGTATATGGCTTCCTTAAATTTCTGCAGCTCTAGTGTAACTGTTCCATCACAGGATAAAATCTGATGGTAATGCTGTGATACCCACCCTTGCCTCCTAAATCTCCCATTTCTGATCACTTTCTTAGTGTAATAGTATTTTGCCTCTTTCATGATGTGTAGCTGAGCCTGTACTGATAAGCCTGAGTCAGCCTACATGAAAGCATGTGTTTATCTTGCTGGCTTATCTTGTTATTTAAGTTAAAACAACTAGACCCTATTTTCCATGTCATCATAGACATATCCATAAAAGGGCTTCCTGAGATATGACTTATTAGGGCTTGGCTGACAGAGGACTGGGGTAGGTTTGTTTGTGGTCAGTATAATTGGAGCTTTAAAAAATGAAACAACAAAGTAAGACATCTGATGTAGTATTCTTCATTGGTTTCTGAGAAATGGATGGAAGCTGCATTTATGCTATTAAAATGCTGCTATAAAAAAAGGGTGCTTATAGTTTTTTAATCACCAGGTTGGGCAAAAAGTGTTGTCCACATACTATACAATCTGCTATAGGGGATTTTCAGCACAAATTGCTCTATCCTTCGTACTGTGTAATAAGGTATGGAAGTGGTGTTGTAGGAGAACAAATGCACTCTAGAAAAGAGACTGAAAAAAAGGAAATATTTCTTGTCTGGTGAACTACCTTCTGCCCGGTTTCAGTATCAGCTGATGTGATGTAAAGAACGTCAAAAGCACCAGTAATTTCAAAATTCAAAGCAGCCCAATCTACTTTCTAACAAGACTTAAGCTGCTGGATGCTGCTGAGATCTCTTTCACCACCTACCTTGCCCCAGTTGCCTTTTTCCTTACCTTTACTCCCACTCTTCTGAGTGGGAAAAGAAAAAGGGATCCATTTCTCAGCCAGGTGAAGCCTGTGCTGAGAAGCCTGTGGAATTTGTGCAGGTGGCAACATCTTATACCAGTTCTTAGTTCAAAAGATATGTTGCCATTTGCCTCAGTAATAAACCAACAATCTGCAATTCCCTGTCATCTATGTGGTAGTTATCATATTTTCAGTGATTACTGCAGTAGAAATAAATGGGTATGCGTTAAACTGTATTTGCACAGTTGCTTTAATACCACTGGTTTCTAGTAAAGAAGGACAAACACAATAGGCTGTGTCACAGCCAAGCATGTACAAGTGTTAAAAAATAACATCGTGTAAGTGTGGCATTTAAGTGGTAAACCAGGCTTGCCTGCCGGTTTCTTTGCTGTAACTCCACTTCCTTAGGTGGGGTTGTTGTGCTAAGTCTGTAGAGCAGTCAGGGCCAGAGCAAGGAAACTGGAAAGACCATGTTGCCCTGAAACAGGTCCTACCTGATGGTTTGGATCTTTATTTCAACATAGTTCAACTTAAAAACCAGGCCATGGTTAAGGAAAGCATTTTAATCATAAAAATGGGCAGAGTCTATCCACCCATAGTCCCCTGGTATTAGGCTTCTATCATGTGGTAACAAATGCTTTAAGAACGGGCACTGCAGTAAAGTGTTACAGTGCAGGTGCAATTGGAGCCAACCTTAATCTTTTAACTGGCTGCTGTCAGGGCTTCTTGAGTAAGTCCTCAGTCGTGAGCACAATGCTGACCCAGCCATGCCAGAAGCAGTAGTCAGACAGTTTAAGGGGTAAGAAACAGCAGTCACACCCTCTTCTACAGCGTTGATCCATGCCCTGACACATGCTGCTTGCTTTGGGGCTTCCCGAAGGATCACTGAAAGCCTTTCCTGCTGACTCCCTTTGGGGCACACAAGGAAACTGTCAGCTGAAAGTGCACGTAGAAACTTGATGTTCAACTCTATTCCCAGAGGTGGGAGAAAGTGTTTTCCTTGGCTTTTGTGTAATCCCTCATCTGAGCTATAGCAAAACAATACACCTGGACATCGCCTTTGGGATGCTGTAATTACAACCAAATATTCATCATGTCTTCTCAGAGCCCCAGAGCACATAAAGGCTGTCCCCCCGCTCTTTACATCTTTGCATTAGACTACAGGCAGGTTAAGGTGTCTGTCCTTGATTTTGTTGTCAACAACTTATTTACAGTGTGCCTAGATCCTTTATTTGAAGCTTTGAAATAAAGTCTCCTGACTGATCTCCACAGGTGTAGCTGACCTCTCTAGTACCAGGGTAAAGCTTGGCTGAAATCATCATCAAAACTTGAGCTATGCTTTCCCAGGAGCAAAAGCTTTCCCTTTCTCTCCCCTCAGCCACCTCCATATGTGCACGCTCAAGAAATGCAGGGTACTCTGGCCTGAAACAGAACTTCCCCTCTGTCACTCCACCAAAACACAGTGGTAATAAATATACCCTTTCCCACCAGGGATGATTAAAGTAAGAACTTGCTGTGATAGAGGTTAGCTGAATTGTTTGATGATTCTGTGTACGAAGTACTTGAGTACAACAATAGCTATACAAGGCATCCTGTAAAGTAAGGTTAGTTTTTAAAATGCTGTAATGTATGTAAGCCTGGGTTTAACTTTTATGTACAAAGAATGTCACCTGTGAAAAACTGGACAATGTTCATAAAGAATGGAACATTACCTTTTCTACCACCTTCTTGCGTTGCTTTTCTTTATCTTTTTTCCCCTTCCTGTTTCTCTATCCTTTCATTTCTGGATTTGTTTTTGCCAGGCACTGAACTGAAGTATAGTAGGAGCAGAGGCACTCTCCCAGTTTCTCCAGAGAGCAGTCCAGTTTTGTCTGTAGTTCAGCAATCTCAGTGGTAGGGCCATTCTTACTGCTTCTAAGTCTGCTAGCTTTATCTTTCATGCCCAGGGCCATGACTTGGTTGATTTCTCTCCCCTGCTTTTTTCCCCTCTCTGCTCTACTCAGTTTGCTTTCCAAGATGTCTGTCAAGCTGGAGCTCAGCTGTCCATGCAAGACAGGTTCTGTAGCATCTCTTCCTACATTTCATGGTGTAAATTTATCAAACCTGCAGAGCAGTCTGTTTTAGCATACTCAGGTGCTGTTCTGAAAGCTACTGGCAATGGAGGAAATTAGGTACTTCCCCCTTCTCCCCCTTTAAAGCCCATTTGTCGTAATGTCTAGAAAAAGAGCCACTTAGTTACTGGCACAGTATATGCACTTGAGTAATGCAGCTTCCCCTAGTAGAATACTGGATGGTGGCTTGCAGGAGACAGCAGGAGCTGACAAGCAAGGTTAGAAAGTTTAGGAACAAATCTGCTGGAGGGCAGGGAGGAATAAATCCTCTTTTTTTTATCCTGTGCAAACAGCATAGTACAATTCCTGAAGCACCACCTCAAGAGACCATGTCTGCCTTTGAGTATGACACAACAGTGTGATCTGCAGCTTCATTTCTCTTGCAATAAAGGGTAATTCCCAACTAAGTGGCAAGACAGTTTGGTCCCAGCCTGAACAGAAGTTACACCTAAGCCCTTCTTACCCCAACCCAGCTTCTGCTGGACAGTGTCTCTGTTCCTGTTTATCTTAATGCCCAGACCGGGATTTGCCACTTAAAATGTACTGATGTGAAAATTCAACAAGACACTAATGTGGTGAAGCTGTGGAGAAATATTCCTTTTCCCTTGCTTGATTTCATCTACCTTTCACCCTTAGCCTGTTCCAGTCTCAAAGCAAGGAGATGGTTACCCTTGACATCAGTAATGCTGCTCCATGAACTTCACTTTATAAAAACAAATTGTTGCAATATTTTCACTTTATTGATACAAGACTCGTTATCAAAGGTAGTGAGATGCTGTAGCTTTGATTTAGAGCCTGCAGTGATTTACCAGGCTTTGTTCTTGAAGATAAAGTAGAGAGAAATTATCTCCAGAGCACATCTTGTTGCAAGTCTTGATTTGTTCCCATTGCAGCTAGAGCTTAGGAGCCCTGCAGTCCCCTTGAGGTATGGGTCACAGTGTTACAGAAAGCGCTCCTGGGAAGTACAGTCCAGTAAATGCTGTACGAGTGGGTTTTGGGGTGTAGAATAGGCTTGCTCTTAACTCACTGGAGCTGGAGTTTCCCACTGTTTTGCTTGAAATGTGCTAGAGCAAACTAAAGGGAGATGTCCTGCCAGTTTTCACAACCTATGCAAGCTTATATAAGCAAAAGTAAGCAGCTAATTCACTGCCACTGTCTTTCCTTGATCTAGGCCTGCATCCAAATGTCTTTCCACCTCTTTTTCTAAGGATTTATGTATACTTGTTTTTTTTTCCCCAATGCCTGTGTTCATGGCACTAAAATAAAGCAGTGGAACAGAGGCTGTAACAGAAGTGATTATGAGGCCTCTCTTGATCCTGTATTAAAGTTTATTTCCCATAAAAGGGGATCAACAAGGAAAAGTCCTGCTCTGTAGCACCCTGGAAATCGTGGAAAGTGTCTCCTTCCTTTCTTCTGAACCGTAGTGGCCAAGTGGTGATACAGAGCACAGCGTTTATGTTCAGTATTCAGGGTGCCTTGGGCATCAGCAGAGAGCTGTGACTCTGGTGTGTTTCTGAGCACACATAGCCTTTAATAAGTAGCCTATGCAGGTTTAGTTTTTGATAAGGCTGTGCCTTACCCATACAGGGTTTAAGCAGTGCAGCTGACGTAGTCAAGTTTTCCATAACAGAAGGTGCTCTGGTTAATATGGGTTTAAAACCTATGTAAAAACCCTCCAGTGACTCCTTCATCTATTAAATTACTTTAAATATACAAAAATATACAAACCAGTGTTGACCAGAATGCCTTGTATGTCTGTGTAATCCAGTAAGAAAAAGCTGTGCATGCAAAGTAGTGTGTCTTTTTTTACTTCTTTTCTTCCATGGCAGACTTAAAATGGAATCTGTATTTCTTCATACAGACTGTTGGGAGAGAAATCCTGCTCCATTTTATAGACTTCCTGGTGACCAGCTATAGGCGGGACCCAGTTATTACCCGGTTACTCAATAATACCCGGATTCATATCATGCCAACAATGAATCCTGATGGATTTGAAGCTACGAAAGTGCCTGACTGTTACTACACGCGAGGAAGGTGAGGGTGGTTTAGGAGGGTGGGAGCAGGTAAAGGAAATGGGTGGGAGTAATAACCAGAGACAGCCAGAGACTGAATCATGGCTGGTGGAGTGGATAGCCCAGGGGATGTGTTAGGGCTAATTTTGGCCTGAGCTATTCTGAAGACACTGTGACGGCATAGAGTTTTTGGATGGCTGAGTCAGACTGGTGTTTATATATGGTGCAGCTAAAGAAAATTGGTCAGAATAGTGTAATGACCTAACCTGTTACGCAGGAGACCCAGATAGCGAATAGAAGCACAATTACCTACTTAGACCTTTAGGGTGCTACAAAAAAAAAGAGAGAAAACTCCACCTACAGCACCCTATTTCAACTGGAGAACTCTGTAACCCTTCTTAATGTGGAAAAGATGTGTCTCAGCTTTTTGAATGGGTTTATAAAAATATGTTTAAAGATCACATTGAATGCAGATGTAGTAAGAGGGAAGGGTTACACAAAGAGAGGTAGCTCTAATAGGTGCTGTGGTAATAATAGTGCTCTGGAAAAAACATGCAGAACGAAACATAACCTAGCATTGCATTCTGTGCTGCTTCTGCATTCTTTAATGTAACTATTGTAGGGACCAAAGAGAGGATGAAAAGTTTAACAAGCTACTAGAGGGAAAAGGAGGAGAGAGTGAGAGGGTGGGAAGAAATGCCAAAGGGACAGAGGTGGAATATGCACTAAAACTAAACTCATGAGCCAGAAGTTCTCTTAGGCCATGGCAACACCAGAAGCAAGTGAAAATGTAGCTTAGGTAATTTAGTTCTCCAAGTTACTGGTGCAGGCCCTCTTTTTTATTAAGAAATACATTCGTTCCTCAGCAAATAGACAGGACTTTTATGGAGGGTGATATCTTTTTTTATCCCCTCACTGTCAAATAAACAGTTTAACTAACTTGAGTTTAAAAATTAACAGAGCTGACACTAAATATTCTCTCTACTTTTGCACTGACCTATTTGAGTGAAAAAGGAAGAAAGTATTTGCAAGGCTGGCTCTTCAGGTACAGGGAGAAGAGTACACATCCTGTGTTTGAGTTAGATTTTTTTGCTCTCTGTCCAGAGTGACTGCAGTACAAGGGACACAGAAAGCCAGTAGTTACCTTGGTCTTCTATACAGGTGGGAAAAACACATCCAGAAGGACAATATCCCTCTAACCTGGCTTAGGTTTTTCTAATTCATGTTTGTGTATGTGTGTGTATGCTATATGCATGTTAAATATTATTCACTGTTTCCACCTGTGTTGTGTCCACAACAGAGTTGTTTTATTGTGTCCTATGAAATTCTAGGGCTGCCATAAAACAAACTAAAGTCCATCTTCATGATGCTTGAGATTTACAATGGTCATCTTCCCTATTTCCTGAAGACACTAGCACACCACTGATGTGAAGTACTGGGAGGTTGGGGAGGCTGATGACATGAAAGTGCCTATAAGAAAAGCAGTAATGGGAATGTCTTCTCTTTCTAAGGTACAATAAGAACGGAGAAGATCTGAACAGAAATTTTCCTGATGCCTTTGAGCGTAACAATGCCAGCATTCAGCCGGAGACTCAAGCAGTCATGAACTGGATAAAAAATGAGACCTTTGTTCTTTCGGCAAACTTGCACGGGGGTGCCCTGGTTGCCAGTTACACCTTTGATAATGGCAACTCAGGTACGCTTGTAACAAGCTCTCCTCTCCACAGCTGATGTGGGTTGGGAACATTGGCTGTACAAAAGCAGAAGTTAAAAGGATTTTGGTAAGGTTTTACCATTTGAGCCAAGGTCGGCAGACTTTGAGAAACACTGCCTGATATGGCTACCTAGAGATGGTTATCCTGTACGTAAGCCAGCACTGTGTGATATACCAGTAACAAGAGTGACACGATGGCTCTCTTCATCCTGCAGCTACAGGCACTTTGGAAGGCTATAGCAGGTCTCCAGATGATGATGTCTTTATCCATTTGGCAAAAACCTATTCTTTCAACCATGCCAGCATGTACAAAGGGACTGGGTGTGACAACAGACAAACCTTTCCAAATGGCATTACCAACGGGTATTCCTGGTACCAGCTGGAAGGTAAGGGTGTCTGTGGTTTTTTTCCAGCTGCTTCAGATATGATATTCTCACTTTCTCCTGCCATCTTTGATGATGAAAGGGCTGTGATTGTGCCAGAGTAGAAGGGATATGAGGAGTAAGACCACACATTCACATGGACTCTCTGACCAGGACCTGGCTGTTGGCAGTCTCTCCCAGTCAGCAGTTGCACAAGTGCATGAGGTGGTCTCTGTTGTCTGGTTGCTTCTGTGCTCTTTCTAAGGCATAGCTGCATAGATTACCTTTTGGCACCAAGGTCTTGTTCTTTCAGAAAGAAAACCAATCTTCTGTTCAGGTATAATCCTTATTATTACTGTTTGATCCCTGAAATAAATGTTTTCATTGCTGTTTATGAGTAGCCAAATAGAATATCCTGTTTACTGTGCAGATTTCACAATCTGAATTCAAAGCCTTACAAGGCTCTTAGGATGGCTTTAGCAGTGAAAAAGTCTATGTCAGGCTGTGAATTTATCTCCCCCTATCTGTGAGTGCTGGAAAGAATTTAAGTTGAAAACCCACCCTTCCTCAGACGTAATTGTCATCATTCCCAAATGGCACTGTGCTTTAGAAAACAACACTCAACATGCAACCGGAGCAATGAAGTTGGTTTTCCACAGGAGGCAGTAAATGGAAGTGTGGCATTGAGGAATAAATTTATCTGATTTACTTTTCTTACAGGCGTGTTGTAAGTATCAACATCTTAACTCTCCTATTTTTCTTCTAGCCTGAGCTTGGTGCTTCTTTTCAGCTGAACACTGTTTTATTTCACTCTTAAGGTGGAATGCAAGATTACAACTATGTCTGGGGACAGTGCTTCGAAATCACATTGGAGCTATCATGCTGTAAATATCCTCCAGCAGACCAGCTGGAAAAGTTCTGGAGAGACAACAAAGCTGCTCTGATTGAATATATAAAACAAGTACATCTAGGTGAGTGTGCACGTGGGGAAGGGAGCTGAAGCTGAGGCCAGGCCGGTGGGCAAACTTTGGGGCAACCGCTTCTGAATAGCAAGTGCTACATAGCCAGGGATGGGTAAGGGAGGAGAACATACACGTATAGTAGGTGTAGGGCACTACTACAGCAGTGCAGGGGGCTTCAAATGAGCTGGGGCAGGAGCAAGGGTTTGGCCCTGGGGCTGTCCTTCCATACACCCCTCCAGGGAGCCTGCTTTCCGGAACAGCGTTCGAGGCAGCCATTACTTTCAGAGGTCTCTAAATGTGCGTGTGCACAATGTTTCATGGGTCTTTGCTGCTTGGATTTTGTGTTTTTGTAAGGCTTTTTCTAGGTGTGATTTTTGGCTTCACAGTTGGAAGAGAGCGGCTGCTCAGTGAAACAGTGGTGTTCTGCAATGAGCTGAAGGGTTTGCACAAGTCTATTGCTTATCTTGCATTCTGTTGCCCGGAATGTCTGACTGCTGGTTTATCTTTGCTTAATGCCAGTGCTGCCTGGAAGGAGGTGTGTGAGAATTCAGGGAAACTCCTTCACAGCAGACATTGTTGGTGTTCTGCCATTGGGAAGTACCAGATAAAAGCCTGATATTTTTTTAATTTGGTGGGAAAGAAAAGGGGGAGAGGTAGCAAAAAATCTTCCAAACCAGTACTGAAGATTGAAGCCCTTCAGTAAAAGACACATGCAAGAAGTATATGATGCTTTCGGCAGCTGAGATTTAGAATCAGTGATTACATTGCTGCTTTCTAACTTAATGTGAGTGTAAGCTACGAACGCTACCAGCTTTTCTATTCTAATTCCCTTCAGTAAGAAAGGAGTGACATCATATTGGATGTGCTCGAGATCAGTGAGGTAGCCTTTGAGTGCATCCAGCAACAGAATAGTCTGATGTTCCTGGAGGAGGAGGCTCACTACAGTTAGAGGTTGTGATTTTTCTCTCCCTTTTTCACAGGCATCAAGGGTCAAGTTACTGATAAGAATGGGAATCCTATTCCCAACGCCATTGTGGAAGCTCAGGGAAGGCCTCATGTCTGCCCCTACAGGACAAATGAACAAGGGGAGTACTTCCTTCTCCTTCTGCCCGGGACGTATGTGATCAATGTAAGTGCAGCCTTACGGAATTATGTTTTCTAATGGCAATGTGTTCCTGAGCACAGCAAAACTGCATCCCTGCAGATGAACGAGCTGAACTTGCTCAAGCACATGTACAGAAGCTGTAAAGACTCTTTAGCAGATTTGAAAGAAAGTATCTTAGTATCTTAAAATATGAGTCAGCAGAAAGGGATTTTTTGATACAGTAGGATCTTGAGTCCCTGGAATGTCTGCAGATAAGCACTCATCTGACCTGGATGGTGGAGCAGGCTGGGATGAGTGTCTGGACCACAGTGACGCCAGCTTGAGGTGTCTGAAACAAACCCCAGAGCTCTTGAAGAGTGAGGAGGGGAAGGCTGAGATCCACACAGCCCTGGGCTGACACCACCCTCCATGGCTGTTACTTCCCAGGGTTGAAATTACTCTTCTGCAGCAGTTTTCAGATGTTGCTGCTCAGAAAACATCAAAGCAAAATGGAAACTGCCTGGCAAGGGCTTATGCTTAAGTGACATTGCCTCTCTTGCACAGCATGCAGTGCCCCCCATTACAAATACACATTCTGTTTCTATTCAGTTTTGGGGAGTTTGGTCTTTCTGCTGTAAATACTCTTTCCCCATTCTGTGTTCTCTGGCTTATGTTTAGAATGCTTTTCTCTATGTGTTGAAAGAAACCATCACATGATGATTTGTTTCCCAGCTGAACTCAACATCTCACACCAGTAAGAAAGCTTTCATGTTTGCTCCTAGGCTACTGTACTGGGATTTAAATCCATCCTGAAGACAGTGGAAGTACGTGACAACACTGGTAACTTCAGTGCTCTGAAACATGACTTCATTTTCCCAGAAGTCTCTATCAGGTCAAGTGCTGCTTCTTGTCCCAAAACTCCCCTCTACCAGGAGCTCCAATGGGCTTCAGCTGCAGTAAAGCCAACTCTCCATGTCATCTTGGTTTTAATGACTGTTCTGCTTGTAATCTTCCAATAGTTGGGAATGACATGAGGTAGCAAGGCAACATCTTCCCGCACAAATGTGGTTAAAATTCAGACATGGAGTTGTATATGCAAAAGAATGTACGTTTTTACGAACCAAACTCTCAGATTTACAGGCATGTTTTTTGCATTTTGTAAAATACTGGCTTGACAATCAAATGTTTTACTTTAATTACAATAGACTATTGTATTTTCTACGTATTTTACTCTAAAGACACCCTGTGCAGCCTACAGAGATAACTGTAGAATCGTGATGCACAAATACCGCCCAAAGAATTTGCCCAAGTTTAAAAGAAGTTGCAAATTGTCTGCAAATGTTTCACACAAGCTCAGGCTCCTCTTTGTGCCGGCAGCTGGTGTGTCCCACAACTGAACACCAGGAGCCCAACCCTCATTTCTTGTAATAAAGCCACTGCTGTCCATGAAAAACGGCATTTTCCCACATGCTCTTTCTTACCTGGACAGAAACAAAGTGAAGCCAATTAACACAGACACAGTCTAAGACAAGAACATGGAAATGAAGCGTAAGTATATGTTGAAGGGCCATGCTGCTCGAAGCTGGATGGTAAGCTGTGCTACCATGCAGGAGAGAACAACTTCGATCTCTGAAAATGGTGTTCCCCCCTTGCCACAGGTATTGAAAACAATGTGGGAACAGCCAGTGACAGCTTCATACCATTGCTGGTCTTCATTTGTTACTGAATTTGGTATGGAATGGAGCCACATACCAGTCAGAATTTTTTAATCTGAGTAGTTTCAGCAATGGCTTTAGGTGGTTTGAGTGTTCCACAGCCTATTACTATGCTGTCTGTGCCACCAGCTCTAATGGCCATGCTGGGAGCTGCCAGTGCACTGAGCAGGGCACAAACCCAACCCCTGTGCAGAGCCTGGCTCCAGTGACAGCCGATGCCCTTTAGTGCCCTGCCTCGGCTGGGCTGCAGGCACAATTACTGGGTTCCTTTCACCTGGGCAGCTGCAAGTCATCCTCAGGGCCCTTTGAAGCTGTCCAACAAACACATGTATCAAAAAAAGCCAATTGGTACCATCTCCTCCTGTGTTTACTTTAAAACTCTATCTGCCAGTAATTTTCTTAAGCAATTTCAGAAGTGACCAGCAGAGCTTACCTTTGGGAGCATCAATCTTCTCCTGTACATGGTAAATAAAAAACCCACAGGAATTCAGTTAATCTCTTAATGCCTTTTCAAGTATACCACCTTTACTGAGGTGGTTGCACCTGCCTGTCACACTAAACCTTTTTTGCTCAGGCACTTGAGCATTAACCACTCAGCTGTGCAGGATGTGTGCAGCAGAAGAAGCTGTAAATGCACCTCAGAAACCAAAACAGCAGTGCTGGGCTGGAATGGTACTGGGTTTTGAGTGTTTTCATCATATCCATTTGAATCCTCTACCTTTTCTCCCCCTCTTAACTGCTACAGACTGTTTACCAGTCAGTGGAGTCAGTAATCTTCCACTAATCCCACCACTGATGCTTGGTTCTGGGTCTGTCACAACAGGAAGAGAGAGCACTTGAGTTTAAAATCCTCTACATTAAATAAACCTGTGAGAAACCAGTGGCCAGCAGCTGAATGAGGGCAGAAAGAGCTGGTGCACTGGCTCATGGAATGAATCAGTGAAACCAAGTACAAGAACTTCAACAATCAAGTCACTGACATGAGAAAAGCACAGAGGAGAATATAAACAAATCTTTATTTAAAGCTTTCAAATGGAACATTATATTCAGTTTCCTTAGAAAAGGAAAAAGTGAGAACCAAAAGGCAAAACACAATTACACATGAAAATTCTTCTCATTAATGGATCTATACTCTGTGCAATCTGAGTGGAGTTACTGATTGTGGTAGTAAGGTGCACTGGGTAACTAGAAGTTACATGCTGTGACAAGCTCTTGTATGTTCATCTAGGAGGAGTGGCAGAAGGGTGCAGTTAAATTGACTACAAACCAGTCCATTTAACAGTCATTCCAGTTGTGTGCAGTCAGACAACAAAGCAAGACTCTGCTTTTGGAAAAGCTATTTGGTGGTTTAGGGGTTATGTTGTTGATGGCAGACCCAAGAATTTTCCTTTAAACTCAGGCTGTGAAGCTAAAGCAGCATTACTCAGCAAGACAGTATCTCTTTAAGGATCACCAACAAATCTTATGTGTACAATATACTTCTATACACTCACACACATGCATACGAGAGGCAATCACTTGGAGCTTGCAGTGCATCTGTGCTAAACTAACAAAAAAAGACATTAGTTAAAAATTGTTACTTTTCATGTTCACTAAGTGTGATCCATTGTTAAAAGATACCTTAAGACCAGGTTTTGGGGTGGGCGGTTTGTTTATTGCCTTACATTGTTTGTGCAACCTTTAAATGACAAGTAACTGGAGGAAGGACTTTGCCTTCAGTACGGATGAGCTGGAGCTGTTCAGTCATCCCCCAGAGCAGAGAAGCACCAGCACCAGGACAGGCGATGCTCCAGGGACACATTAGCCCACGGGAGCTGGATGTACAATGCAAGGTGTGAGCCCTGAGAGTAAATATCCTACATAGTGTATATTTTTGGGTGTAGGACACCCAAAGCCTGCATCCACATGCTGGCACTACAGGTACAGCTCAGGACAGGTACAACGCTGCCTTTCTTCAAGTCCCGTACATGTGACCAGTGCTCTTTCCCACCGGGAAGTACCACAACCGCAAATATCCCTTTTTAGGCCAAGTGTTGCACAACAAAATGTTAACATGCTGAATAAATTTAAAATTACAAACTCTAATGCTAAAGTTATGCCCTAAAGCAGCAGCAGCTTTAGATTCGGGTGGGCAACAAAAATTCTTCACCCCTACATTAATCCTGTTTCATTATGCTTTGATGATTTTCTAATCTCTCTTTTGTGAGAACACAATTTTCTGAAACCATTATTCTTGTTGACGCCTTCTGCAAGAATGAAGAACTGGTTTTCCCTCAGATCACTCTTTGAGGGGAAAAAAAACCTGCCTCAATTCTTGCACATGGCCTCATCCCCACAGACAAACACTTGGGAGACAGCGACATTTCAACAGATGAACAACAAACTGGATCTGGCACTAAAAGCTACCACACTGAGAATAAACGTAACGCTCTGCAGCAATGCCCTTTCTGCAGCACTTTTACCCCTTACAAACCAACCTGCCATGGGAACCAGCCCCCTGCATGGCATGGCACGGCACAGCACACGTTTCTTCCACCATGCTCATCAGCAACACTAAAACCACATGCAAGCAGGGTGCTGCTGCTGCTACCCAGCTTCTTTGCAGCCTCAATGTCCCATGTAATTGGCCATCCTGGCACTTCTGCTTCAGCTGTGCAAGGTTTTAAAGGGCCAAAAGCAGCAGGTGTCATAACTAATACATCTTAAGACTCAGTATTAAGGGTTCTCAAGTACTTTATGTTCAACACAGCTTCCAGCCTTTTGAGAAAAGCCTTCCACTGAAATGAAGCCATTTCACCATCTGCCTCAAGTACTTCACATTTCACCTCAGGAGTTAAATTTCAATACTAATAAACAGCTACCTGATGAAAAAGTCGTATTTAATCAGTAGGTGGGTTTATTATACTTTATAAAAAAGTGTGAGTTCTTGCAGCATTTGTACATAACTACCATTTAAGTGCATGAAGGAATTGACCAAAGACAGTTACTGAACACTGCCCTGTTTGTCAGCCTTTGGCCATCCCTTCAGCTTTCTCTTTCACAAGTTTGAAGGCAAAAGCAATTACCACTTGCTGCAAATTAACCTTGACACCTCTCACCACCTCTGCTGGTACCACAGTCAGCTTCTTGGTTGTACTCTGATATGCAAACGCATTCCAGAGGAAAACAAATACAATCAAACGGTTTTCACCACGCTAATGCTACACCAGCCTGCATTTCTAGTCAATAAATGTTGCTCAGGTTCAACACAGAAGCTGTTTGAAGGGAAGGAAGAAAGAAAACAAAGCAATAGATCTTCCTATACCCCTCTTTAACTGGATATAATCTCTTTACATTTCTCCTTGTCTTGTTGCTAGAGTATCTTAAATAATTTTTCTGTGATTGTGATTTACTAAGTATGCATATTTACCTATTGATACACGTACCAGTACACTGATTCAATAAATTAAAGCTCAAAACACTGTGAGCACAATATTTACAAACAGCAATAAATTAAGGATTTAAATGCGTGTGATATTAAATAAGGATCTCAAAGACCTCACCAAGTAACAACAACTGCCAACTTCCATAGGAAAACTTTGCCAAATTCTGGGCTGCTACCCGAGGCCAGAAGCGCGTGTGCAGGCCAGAGCAGCATAAGGAGGACAGGGCTATGTGATGCTCACCCAACGTGTTCTGAGCACAGGGCCATGGATTTCAGCCTTTCAGACCGATGATCTGGGGCCACAGCACTTGGGTGGCAGCACCACAAACCCCAGGCACTGGAATAGAGACCTGTATGTGTCACTCCAGATCTGCAAGGCAAGCTGGGGGAGAACACATAACAAAACAATCAAACGCCACAGTCTTACTAGAAGTTATTAAGAATAGTATTAAGCCAGAAAATGACTTTCAAAACAAAGACCTGCTCTGATTCAGTGTTTTGTCCATAAATGCAGAAAACAAAATTGCCTACTGCCTCAGCATTATATGAAGTGGAGCGTTATTTCCAAGGCTACTTTAGCACAATTTTAAACTCTGAAAGGGAGAAATTAATCATGCTGCATGCTCTCAGTTTACCCTTTGCCAAAACAGAAATTGCTACCAAGAGATGAAACTGTTCCTGAAGAAAATTCCCAAAGCTGAGTAAACGGCAAGGACCGTAACTCTGACCACACGTGCCCTTTTGAGAGCTGTTTTTTTAAACAAGGAGCTCACTTAAGGGAATTCACTGGAGAAGAATGCCAGAGTGAGATGGTACAATTCAGAGAATCGCACAGAAGTTTTGAGTTAGGGAAGGACCTTAAAGATCATCTCATTCCAACCCCCCTGCCATGGACAGGGACACCTTCCACTAGAATAGCTTGCTGAAAGCCCTGTCCAGCCTGGCCTTGAACACTGCCAGGGACGGCACAGCCACAGCTTCCCTGGGTAGCCTGTGCCAGTGCTTCAAAGGGATGAAAGTCTTCCCAGTATCTACATCTACCTTCTTTCAGTTTAAAGCCATTCATTCCCCTTTGTCCTAGCCCGACATGCCCTTGCAAAGAAACCCTCTCCAGAATCAAGAGGACTGAAGCAGATGAACAGCTAAAGATGAATCAAGCTATATCAGAAAACTTAATTTCAATCATCAATCTATCTTCTTCTAACCAGTACTAAATCATTGCTTTCCTCCTTTCTTCCATTTTCTCTTCATCTTTCATTAAGCATCCCAGCAGGAACCAGGGAGAAGGAGTGGCTCCCTAAAGCAGCAGCTCCCTAAAGCAGCACCGTAACTAAGTAAAAGTACCACCCTGACAAAGGGCAGAGGACAGGAAACAATTAATAGTCAAAGCTACTGAAGAAAAATAGGAAGCAGCCTGAATTAAGGCAGGCAGCCACCTATTAGAAACATCCCTACCTGAAAAATATAAGTATCTGCCCAAAGGACTGCACTGTCATCTTGGGCTGGCTATCAAACCCCATGAACCCCAAGAAAGGTTTTTTTCCTGAGCAAAGAACTTCACAACCGACCTGGCGATTCAGCCTCTGCCTATGAAGGTATTTCATACCAGGCCAGTAACAGTCCCAGGTTTACTGAGCGAGTGTTTCTGTGTGGCTTTATGGCCTTTGCCTAGCACTCCCTCATCTTGTGGGCATTTGCAGCACTGGTTTATAGACACGTCCCACTAGAGAGACTATTTCAGCTTTGACATGAAGGTAACTCTAGCAATAGAAGTAAGCCTTTGCGCTGGCACATAGAGACCCATGGATCCGAGCTGGTGAAGGAAGCCATTTAACCTCACCCTGCAGGTCACTACCACATCACAAGTCCTGTAGTTAAGGCTACACTCCCACTCCAGGCATCCCCTGACTACTTATTTCCCCTTCTCTATTGGACAGATGATCAGCAACAACCTCTAAAATTAAAAGGCACTAAACCCATCCAATTTTTCTTGCAATCTGGTTTTCCCAAAGAAAACATACAACTCACTGGTACAGAAAGTCTCCATCTGAAGAACAGCTCAGATGAGTAACTATTAAATATATATACTCATGCTATCTACTCTGAAGGTACAGACCTGAGCCGATCAGACTCCTTAATAAAGGAACTGAGACGTCTCATGATGGTTTTGACAACATACAGAGAGGAGACTATATTGCTAAAAGCAGTTCAGGACAGCTCCACTGAGAGTAATTTTGAGCTGGTCAAACACTTTGCAACACACTCCCAAAATCCTCACAAGAGATAAAAACTGTGCAAACTGGCAAGACTACTGAATTTAAGCTGCCTGTGAACAGGAAGCACACAGCCTGTTTCTGCAGGGGGACTTCTTTTTCCCTTGCTATTTTTATGCACGCAAATGCAGTATCACGCTGCAATGTTCTACTGCTAAAGTCAGAAACAGTGCAGAAAAAGGATACAACTGTCCCCTAATATTGCCTGATTTGACATGCCATAGCATCTCCTTCATTTACCTTCTCTGTCCAAGTCTTTTCTCATGTTGCTAAAATAAGAACCAGGGTAGTGCAAATCTCCAAACCTCCAGAGCATTCCAAAAGCCACTTTCTCAGGACATGTAAGAGGGAACTGTAAGACTGAACTTGGGTGGGTCAATGACTCCTCAGAATATACACAGCCCTGACATTTACAACAGATACAACCCCTGTCTATTCCCAAAACATCGTATCTTTTTCTATCTCATCTTCCTAATAAGATCTCCCTTGTAACTTGACTATTTGGAGGAATATAAGTTTTCAGAATGAGGGAGACAAAATTCGATTTATTTTATTGACCTATTTAAAGGGTTGTGACTGAGCCTGGTGTCTCCACCAGGCACAGATAATCTGGAGACTTCTATCTTCTGAGGAGGAACCCACACAAATGAACACTTCAACATGCCTCTCCTCTTACAATCATTGAATTGGGGGTTTAATGTCTTTAACCCAGTAGAACAAATGTCACTAACTAGTATGGAGCACAAAACACTTGGAGAAACAGGTAGGTCACAGGAATTGGTTATTTCTACTGAGGCATTTAAAATCTTTAACTTAGGAATATTAGGCTAACCTCTTAACAACTTCAGTGCATTTATTTTGGCAATCACTTTTTATAGCAACTGTAAAGACCTTTAATATTAATTTTCAATATGCATACAAAAATAAGTTTCTTACTCTCTTAACCAGTTTATGAAGTTCTTTTGTCACTTTCCAGTCAACATCCCTCTAACTGAAATAAGTCAGCACAATCATCTGGATAGGCTGTCTGCACACTGGACAGGGCTTGTTCCTCTTCTTCAGTTTCCTGGCACACGTAAAACATGACATGAGGTGTCCTGTTTTGCCATGCACTATGCAGCCATTTTTGGGTCTGCTCTGACATATTACGCAAGGCTCTACGCAGGTAACAGGCAGGCTGGATTCCATGCTCTCCTCTTTGTCTTGCCTTTCTGTCTTCTCAGGTTCCTTACACTCCTCCTGGCTGCTACAAAACATGCTGCTCGATGTTGATGGCTGGGAGAAATCTTTACTTTCCTGGGACTCAGAAATTTGCAGTGCTTTGTCCTCACTCTCCTCCACAGCTGGCTCTTTATCTTCAGTCATTTTCACTTTCTTGCAGTCAGGAACATCAAAACCTTCTTCAGACTCTAGAGGGGAGGAACTTTCTAATTTGCTCTTTTCCAGTTTATCACTCTTTTCTTCTGGAAGCCAGTCCTCACGAAGAGCCCAGCATCTGTGGCAATGGCGTGGAAGTGGAGGGTTCATTTTGCTACATTCAGGGCACTTCCAGTAATCCTTTAGTGAATTAAAGGTTGGAACAGCTTAAGCTACTTGGAATACTTACAAATGAAGTATGCAGAGGTTATAAACAATTACTGCCAAAATAATAGCTCAAGATATCTAGGGACTTGTTTATACTTTAAAAATTCCACATAGAGTTTGGCCTCATTTTACCTTTCTAGATTAAAATAATCTTGATTTTAAAATGACTCTCAGACTTTCTTTATGCAGTAGACTGCTGAAATAAGAAGAGGTAGAGCAATAATGACTTACCATTCCTTATGCAAAAAATGAAGAAACCAGCCCAAGGAAGTCTTCCGAGAACCTCATGAAAAACTTATTTCTGACTAAAGGGTCACCATTTCCATTATTTTCAACAATGA
>JAOEHX010050296.1:68275-83754 GCA_025448015.1 Bolborhynchus lineola
GAACACACGTCAGGTGGAGCTATCCCCCGCGTCTCCCGGCGCCGCAATAAAGAGTGCCTACTTGTCAACTTGAAAACTTTGTTGGTGAGTTTTTTCCTGGAGTTTTCTTCGAATCAGTGTCATGGCTGCTTTTGAGATTCTGTTACTACTTCCACAATATATTTAATACATATCCTCTCTAGACATCCAAAAATGTTTTAAAGAACTTGCAAACTACTTATATGTCCTAATTTTATGTGAAAAATGTTTGCAGAAATGGACAAGGAAGCATATAACAAGAGAGTTTACTCTTTTAATAGCCATGTATTTCATACCCTGCCTTTCTTCTTTTGCTGCAGTTTTAGTTCTTTGTAGCTTCCATCTGAAAGCCACCTGGTACTGGTTTCCAGTATGTGGCATGTTTTAGCCTAAGGAGGACTCTGATGGGTTGATCTGCACTACAGAAACCTGAACAAGACGGGTAGTTCTTGTCTGTGACTTGTTTTGGTTACGAGAATAATTCTGTGTTTTTTTAAACTAAATATGAAACAGGAAAAGCAAGGGGAATCCCCCACCCCAGCTCCCTGCAAATCGAAACCTCTTTCTGAGTACCAATGAGCAATACAGATCAGGTAACATCCACAGTCTTTATCAGGAAGGCCACGTTTGGAGAGAGAGAAAGTATTAATCCAAATGGTACGTGGATTTTTGAAGGGCATTAAGCTTATTTCCCTACCAGCAGCCTTGGCCCCATTAGCAGGTTTGACAGCCATTCCCGCTGTTGACGAGCCTTCAGCCTCAGCCCATGGCTTGGCAGGGAGGGTTTGTTGGTGCATGTGCCATCTGGTGGACAAAAGCGGTTCTTCCATCCACAGCACGCAAAGAAAAGCTCTGCCAAAAAACTGGAGAAAACTTGCACAACCCCACTGACAGCACTGGAAAAGCGGGACATAAACTAACTGAGTGCAGATGAAGACATGCAAAATGCTGTTCTGTGCTTTGCTGGATTCCATTGAAGTATTAGTATCTCAGTTATCTGGTTATCTCTTGCCTCCAGAGGAAGCAGTGTGTGGACTTTTCGGCACTCTTTCCTTCAGTTGGTTTTACAGGGCCCATCTTGGCATCTTAGGTTAGGTCACCCCTGTTGTTTAATCTTTTTTGCTGTGGTAGCTTTGAGTATCTGTATTTTTCATGGCAGTTTTTTCTGCCTTTCTTTGTGTACATGGAGAGATATACATGCAATGGGCTTTGACCTCTGACACACCTTGCTTATCATTATCTTACTTAATCTGAAAACCATGTTATTCAGATATGAGCAAAGGCCAGAGGGGACACAGCATGGTGGAACACCTTGAGAGAAATACACCATGGCAGTGCTGCTTAGAGGGGGGAAACTCCAAATCCACCATTGTGGGTCTGTAAGATATTGCTGCATCATGATTTGGCTGTCAGGAGCCCAGCTGCAGTTTCTTCACATAAGCAAAACAAGCCTTGCACAAACATATCCAGAAATGCACTGCAGTGAGATACTTGACAGCACAGGTCTTTGGGCTTTCCACACCAAAATAAGGAGGTTCAAGAAGATTCATGAGAACATTTGTTCTCCCAGTATCTACTGAAGAAGGTCTGGGAGAATACAGATCATCCCTTTGGCAGATAATTGCCTATTGTGATCTTTAGCTCATCCAGTGCAGAAGATACCACAGTATCTAATTTCCTCTTTCTTACTATTTGGGATGTAGCTAAAGCTGCAGATAATCATTGATTTGGGCTAGTCTTATCCTCTTCCTGCCATCAGCGACATTATCTGTTGCACCTCCTCTGCTCAAAGAAACCCATCAATTGTGGGACTTACTCAGCTGCACAGCCACACTAAAATGGTTGTGTTTAATGGTGAGCTATGGAGATTCATTATGTATTTCTTTGGTCAGCATGCTATTTTACAGAGATCACATCTATCCCTTCCATCCTCCTGGTGCCCCTTCTGTTATACTGGCACAGATGTTTGTGCATCTGTGGCATCAAGTCGATAAAGGGATCTGGCACACCTGAGAGGTAATGCATTTTTTTTTCTGCAGATCAGTTCTCTGAGGTAGCCCTGAGTAGCCACGCAGTGGGTGGACCAGGACATCACCGGAATGATAGCAGACAGGTAGGAAGAGGAAAAGGTGGGATCTGCTTTGGCTAGAGTAGGCAGCAGCACTTGCTGCTGAAGATGAAGCCTACAGAAAGCTTGGCTGATTTCAGAGCACACCACAGTGAAAGAGGTGTCTGTTCTTGTCTCCTCACTGCTGGTGGCAAGCTCTGGTGATGAGACCTTTTCTGAAAGCAGTATGGCATTGGATTGACTCAGCTGCCTTGTGTGGTTAGGCTGAGGCCACCACGTATCTCACTGAAACAGTGTCCTGAGCCTATCTAGTGCCCTGTTAAACAATGGCCTTACTAGGAGCTGTGCATTCCCAGCCAAATATTTCTTTGAACTGTCTTTGGCTCATTTGCCCAGATTCAGCTGATTCAACAGCAGGATATTTACTTTTATTTGCTGCTAATATATCAGCAATTTGCTTTATCATGCAGTCATAGGAGCACATGAGACATCACAAGGAAAAGCAGCAGGAACACACAGTTGGAAGCGGAAAACTGGAAATGGGGAAATAACCCCTTTTGAAGACACGGAGCCATTCAGTCCTCTTTCCCTTATTGCCTAACCACACCCTGAATGTTCTGCCTTTACCTGTGGTATCAGTCACCTGGGTTGATAAACCCTTGCAGTATCTCCTGTGATTGACCCAAGTCCAAATTCCTGGGAGTTTTTCTCAGGTGTTACTTAGGGAGAAGTCAAGAGTACATGATTCCACTGGTAATTACTTTAGCTAGCCCTAGCCAGCTTTTCCTGTGCTGCAAAGGAGCTGACAGCTTTCTTTGCGAGAGGAGTTGATGCAAACGTCATCAGATTGTACTGATAAAGACACTTATGATGATGATTTGCCGGCTGTTCTGTTTTCTAGCTCATTTGCTCTCTACTTCAAGCTGAACCTCTTCTGTGAAAGCTGCTTTGGAAATGTACATCTTGACATCTGTAGAGAGCATGTCTCAGCTGCCTATTTTGCATTCCATTTGTGCAGATATTAAGGAAATTTCCTTTCTGACAGCAAATGCACACATTTTACTGTGGCAACTTTTCTTTCTGATAAAGACAGAGAAGTGAGACCCTTTCATCTTGTGGCTGATCTTTCCATCACCTTCAAAGGTTTCTCCTCACACAGTTCCAAAATTATGATCTTGATATTTCTCTGCCTACTAGCAGGCATGATTTGCTGCTGTTATTGCAGCTTTAATTAAGCAGCTGTAGTAAACAAAGTTGCTCTAGCTCAAGCCATCACTTCTCTCTGCTGCTGACAGTACTTTCTTAGCAGAAGTTACTGCCCTGGCAGGGCAGTAAGTCAGAGGGATCGCTGCCCAAATGGCAGTGGGTTCTGTTCACAGCCTGGTATGTTAAACTTACTGCAGGGATGCAATCCAGGGGATACCACAGCTTGAGCACACATTTCTCTTTGCTGACACAGACAGGAAAGGGGCAACTGTCTCTGGAAGAGGAGAAGCCACAAGCAGCTGGGGAGCAGTACTGTACCACTGTCAGCCTGTGCACACGCAGTAAGAGTTCAGAGTCCTTTTGGTCTGTGCGACCATATGGCTATTTTATGCAAGCTGCAGCAAAACTAAGGAAACTTTATGGTTTTATCTGTGGTTTATATGTGTATATCAGCTCTCCATTTTTAGTAGGTTTGGTTCCACTTTTCAATGTAAGCAGTGCCTCTTTTGAGCCCAGTGTCTCTGGCTTCTTCTGCTACAACCCAATCCTGTCAAGCCACTTTTGCAGAAAAGTTTTTCAAGCGGTTTCTTTCATTTCAGTTATTCCTAGCCCCAAAATGTAAAATACCATTACCCAGTAAGGATGTCACATCCTAAAAAAAGTTCTTTAGATATCCTTGTATACATTGATTTACGTAATTTTTTAATAGGAAACTCTGGAGATCAGGGAACTGCTTATCTTACTTTTACACTTCAATGAAAATCCTGGCTTGCTTAGGGACATGTAACTGATTAGAAAAATAACAAGCCTTCAAAAACATTATCCAAGTGATTTCTGATTTGTGTGGCACCCTGTGAATTATTATAGTCTCTCAAATGAGTAAAGCAGTCTTCACGGAAGCAGAAACAGCTGATGTTGCATGGACTGGCTCAGCTAAATAGGGCACACTGAAAAACAGGACCAACATACAAACCTTCCAAAGTTCTTCTCTTTGTACAGGCGACAAGGAAAACAGACTTTCCAGTCCAGGGGAAGCTGGAGAGGCAGGAAATGAGCCACTGAGGCTCAGAGCCAGCCAGTCTCCCAAAGACTTCAAGACGACTACCGGCACATAAATACGTTGTGCAGTGCTTGTGACACTCTTTGAGGGCTTCCTGCTGAGATGTTGGTAGCTGTACATAAAAATAGGGCTTTCTTGTCATTTCGTTTATGTGCAAAACCTTCTCCTTCAAAACCTGCCTTTTGAGGCCGGGCAGGTGGACTTTACAGCTGAAAGAGGTTCTTCCAACCTCGCCTTACTTCTCTCGGTCCTGGTTCTAGCCAAGTGGGGTCACTCTTCCCCTTGTCCGAGCACACAAACTTGCCTGCCTGCACAGCAAGGCATCAGCTTGCCGTCTGAACCAGCCACAGCTATTCTGCCTAGCAAGAGGGTCAGATGAATCTCCCAGATGAGACAGATCAAGGGGAAGAAGTGCGTGCCCAAAGCTGAGTCCACGGGGAGGAGCAGGACATGCTGTTCCGCTGACTTGGCCATGTGTGCTAAGAGCATGTCTTTCACAAAATCTGATAGTTTCCCAAAGTTTCTGATTTTCAAACTATCTGTAATGTAATTTCTCTCTTCAGATGAGGTTTGAATGGCACCCAAGCACAATGGTTCTGTAATCTTGCATCTAGTTCTATAAAAACAACTTACTGTGGGTGCTGACCAACTGCAGCTCAGTGCCAGCTTCCCATGTGTCTGTCCACTTTGTCTCTCTGTAGGTTTAGGGGTCTGCAATTAAGGTTAATGTCCACCCGTGATAAAGGCAAAACTCTCCATTAATCAAAATACCTTTTATGGGAAAGTCTTGCTTGGGCTTTGCTTGGGAAACAAATTTACATCTTTCTCCCTCTTTTTTTTTTTTTTTTTTTCTCCTACCTGTAGACTAAAGTCTAATGCAAAATGCACCTGAGAAGAGCTGAAGAAGTGTGTCTCTGGGGAATGACAGGAGCTAAAAAACACTGAAACACTATTAATCCTTATCAGAAGAATTATGTTACCATCCAGAAAAGCAGGCTCCTGTCTGTTCGGAAATGTACCATAATTGCCTGAAGGAGCCAGGACCACCACTGTCAGTTTCTTTTCTCAACTGGATTAATAGAAAACCAGGTTTTTACTAACCACTCCAAGAAATGCTTTTAACAAGTAACCACTTTGGATCCCAGAAGACCTCAGCGTTGCCTTCCCACCCCTTGGAGAGAAATGCTTCATTTCACAACAGTTAATGATTATGTAATACTAGTGTCTTTTTCCATTCAGCTCAGAGAGAGAAGGCTGGGTGGAACCAGCATGTGCACATGTAGATAAATTACAAGATCTGAATCAAGTTTTTGATATGCAACTCCAGTGTACTGTAAAACAAAACATACTCAGTCACTTGAGTTATTTACATGACAGAAGACTCTGCAAGTGGTTTCTTTTTTCTCAAAGAGTGAGGAGGATTAAAACCATTATGGACAGAGTGAAGAAGCAGAACAAGAACTCAGTTCCTTTGTTGAACAGTATCTCTAATTTAGTTGGAGACCAAAAAGATGTCAGATTTGTCAACTATGCAGCTTTATTTCTGGAAATGTTGAGCATGTGCCTTTCTCCATTAAGTACAATTGAAATGGAAGAAGCTCACACTGACAAATCTGGCTCTGCTATTCAGATGCCTAATTGTGGAGTTAAGCATCTAAACTTAGACTTTGCATTTAAAAACATGCCTATATATATATGTGCTGTAATTCCTCAGTTGTCTCCTAACCCACTGCCCTCACTTTTGTTTCTTCACCACCCCTCCATCACAGCCACCTCTGTTCTGTGGTCCAAATAACCATGATTATTCCATATGCTTCACTCTATCAGAACACAGCTCCTTTAAACAAGTTGGCTTCTCAGCTTCTGCTCTGTAAGAAAGTAAAAAAATAGACCAGCTTTCTGTGCCAAGGTCATCAAAAATTACATTCTTACGCTGTGCTTCAACCAGAGATCTCCTCCCTGCATTTCTTGGATGTGACACAGCCATTTGCAGTTCTAAAAATAATCCTGCTGTTTTCTGACACACCACTAGCCTGCATGTGCATCCTGCATGTGCTAGTTACCCATACAGCCATGCTGGACTTTGTGGAGCTCCTTAAATATAACCAGGTACCTTCAAATGAAAGGCTGGTATTCATATTCCAGTGAAGCCATTAAAAAAATCAGAATATATTTTTGTAATGCTAATCCTTCAGCAACCTTTGGATCATCCCTACTGCTTGCTTCTAAATATGTAACTGACTTGCATTACGTTTAGTCTGTCCATGTCTGTTCCTGCATTTCCATTCCAAAGAAATGGAAAATTGTGCCTACTGGATAGTGAGCTAGTGCAGCTGAAAGGGCACATGGAGCTCCTCAGCTGCCAAATTACATCTTAATTCCAGTTCACCTGACTCCTGTATTTTACACAGTTATTTTCTGTCTGGATTGGAAGGAAGGCAGTCAAGGGTCCCTAGGTAAAAAAAATGCAACACCACATGGTATCAGTGTATTTGTGAGCAGTGATACAATTTCTGGCTCAATTCCAGAATTCCATAAAATATAGCATAATTATACTTTACACAGAAAGGGCCAACTGAAATAGGAAAGAGAGCTTGCTTTGCCCCTACTAAAAGGAAATGCCAGGCTAAAATTTGAAAGGATTAGTAACTGCCTTGCAACTAAAATAATGACAAAGTATCACATTTCCTTCTTTAATTCTTAATTTTAAGTACGGTCCTTTGGGCTGGGTTGGATCCTGGGCAGCAGGGCTGACTGCACACCGTAGTTACAGGAGGTGATGGAGTATGTTCTGCGCTGAAGTCCATCAGACCTTTCAGCTACTGGAAGAAGATGCGAGCACAATCTAAGTCAGTTAGATGAAAGCATGAACAGTAAGTTCAGTGAGAGAAGGTCTGCAGGGAGGGGTGATATGTTTTCATTGGACCAACTGACAGAGTTGAAAAAAAAGCAGACCAGTCTTTGCGAACACAAGCCCTCTTCACTAAGCCCAGCATCACTGGGCAAAGGAGAAGTAGAACAGCAGCTGCCTTCTTTTAGGAAGGTTAACTGTAGCTGTGGGACTAGTCTGGCAAAGGTTTTATGCTCTCTGAATCCAGCTATTGATTTTTTTTTGCATGGCATTTATATTTCAAGTTTTTATATTTTTAAAAACTGAACTAAATTTGTCAACTACTGCAACACTCCAAGAATCCATACAATTCAGCTCTTGAATTCTTTGCAATACTTGCCTGGAGATAAACCCACACCTCTCCCCGCTTAGTACAGGTTGTTTTGGTAAGATGTCTGCATCTTAGAATAGGATTTCTCATTACCCAAGATTATATCAGCTCCTGCTGATAAGTTTTTCACTTCATGTTCTTAACCTTCTGCAGCTGACATCCCGATCATCTTTGCAGCAACTGAGCTGTCAAATAGAAGGCTGAAACTGTGATCAGAGAGGGCACCAGCAGGAAGAAAGTGGATTTATATGGAGCAGAAAGATGGTGCTTTTGTGCATCTACATGATTAGAACAGCAGAGAAACAGAGCTGCATCTTTACAGCTAGAAGAATTAAATTGTGCAAAATAAAGCATATCTTTACTATATATGCACCCTGCCTTTCATTTACTCAACATTTTTTTTTGTTTTCTCATTTATCAGGGAAGTTGAGTTGTGAAAGGCCAACGTAATATTTTAAGAGAAAAAACTCCATAACACAAGACCTGCAAGTCCACAGTCCAAACTCTGCTACTGTTAAAATCCAGGGAAAACACCAAATCCAAAACTGGGCGCAAAAGGGCCATCTAGGAGAAAAACCTTTTTATGAAAGGCCATTTGAGGGATGCTAAGGCCTGCTCCTGAATTCCATTCAACTGCCAGCCTCCTGTTTGTTGTTAAAAGCAAGAAGATAAAAAGCTCTCTTGCCTGCCAGAGGGAGCATTCTTTTTCCTTTTCTAAATATGTAGGTAACTCTCAGTCTAGAGGTTTCTAAATCACTGCTAATACATTAACAGTATGCCAGCATTTGGTAGCACAGTATTGCTCAAGAGCAACCCCTTCTCTGCAGCAAAACGGCATCAATATATACAGCCAGTTATGAAATCCATCATTATTTTTTGATAGATTTTGCAAATGATGTGACAAGCTAGACATGGATTAGCTGTGCTACAAAACGTTATAAAACACTTCTGAAGCTCCCATTACAACAAGACATTATAAAAATGAGTGTTTTCCATCTTAATACTTCACCAGCATTGGCTATCACTCATATTTTTTAAAAGGTTTAGCAAAAACGATGGGTATCCCAAACAGGCATTAATACTGCTTTTAGCCCAGGGCCACCACTGGGTATTCATTTCACAAAATGAGGCAGAGAGAGGGTACATTCCTGCTGAATTGCAGCTCTGTCTTGAAGGTATACTTCTGCAAGACAAACCTCCTTTTCATACACTTAACAGCAGCAAACCACTCTCCTTCAGCCTCAAGCCTGAGAGAAGCTGCTCACCCATGAACAGGAAAACTTCTCTAGCACTATGCCCCCAAAGCCTGCAAGAACCTAGCAAGTCTTACAAAACCAGATGCAGAATCTGCTGAGTTACCAAAGTTAAAGGTAACACAGAGCTTCGAAAAGGGTTATCTCTTCGAAAAGGTAAGTGAAGGCATACTTTTTATTCCTTTGGGAAAAGTGAGAAAACCTTGTATGTGTTGTTCTAAAGTGTTTTCAGGGACAAGGCTAGCATAGATAACTCACCACCTGTCATTCATATTTTAATCAGAATCATCTGCTCTCATTTTTAAATGCCATGCTGGTATCTATGCCAGCTTTTCCACTGGAATGACATCAATGGCAGCTTCTAAAGTAAACTATGATAATATAAGAAGCAAAGCGTTGAATGGCAGAAAAAGACCAAGTTCCATCTTGTTACCACTGCTTAGTCATATGTGGACTATGAAGTAAAATGAAAAGCAGAAAGTAAACACCAGGGTTTGGACAGCATGGCGCAAACAGGGTGATGACTACATACTGTTAAAGCTGCCAAGTCTCTTGATTTCTCTTCCAGGAAAGCCAAAACTGAGTGAAGTACACATAATTAATTAGCAGTTAAACTTATTAAAATGATGTAGCAAAAACTAGAACGAGCAAGTTTCTGACCAGGTAGGTTATCAGTAATTTTTATGAGACTTCAATTGTACCTCAAGATTTAAAAATTCCCTCATTAGTGTGTATGTTCAGCCCCAAAACATGCAAACTCGTTGAAACACTTATACAGAAACTCAAGTAGCACCATTTTGTCTTATATACATACACAGACCCCCCCCAAGGCATATGCAATTCAAGCACAGGTCAAAAATGTCAAGAACAACTGTTTTCCCCTGAAATAAGCACATATCAGCCAAATGAGTGAAAAATTTATTCCCACCCAACACATGGTACCCAAAGAATCAATACATACAAAGATCTATTCATCCCACAATTACACATGCCTCCTGGATTTCATACTTGGAACCATATGACAAAGTTGAAGATACTTTATTTGTTAGATACAACAGGTAAATCTCAAAGGAGACTCCTTGAACGTATGAAAAAAATCATGTCACTTGAGTGACCTCCACAACTTACACACTCCAGCAACAGACTGCATTTATAATGTATAATGACAACGATAACTTTCTCTTGCAGCTCTGCTCCCCTCTTCAAGGATCCTTTTATATTTTCAGACACAATTGCTTTGTTCATTCTAACACTTTCTACATCACTTTACATCACTATACAGCATTTACATCACTCTCATCTCAAGTACTGTTGTCACACAGGCTTCTAATTCAGTTGTTTGCTAACTGTCTTTGTGGTCTATCTACATTTTAGAAGAACTTGTGCACAGCACAAAATAATGCAATGGCTTTTTCAGTGTATGTACTGAAGGATATGCATCCAGAGATTGGCTTTACGAACACATCTTTCAGTACTCTATTTAAACTAAGGATATAGATTTATAAAAAAATATACAAAAAAATTAACCTTGGACCAGTACAATGTCCAAGACAGAGTTGGTAAAGATGGTATTCTGGATGCAATTCAGGTATTTCTAACTCTGAAATGACAAAGTATTACAGTATAAACTTAGGTTACACAGAGAAAGAACTTTTTCTTAAGTCAAGAACTCTGTAACAGAATAATTTACAGGCTTCAGAAGACCTGCATTCTTTCCTACACAAAAACTTGTTACCTTTATTGTAAAAAGCTTAGAGGAACCTAATATAATTTCTGTTGGTGGCTGAAAAACTTAAATACCTGCTTTTGTTCGCAAAATTCCCCTCTTTAAATCTGCTAGAGGTAGATGAAGATAAAATGAACCTCAAAATGTAAGATGCTGCAAATAAATTCTAACCCTGCAAATCTAGTGAACGTATGTTCTCACCAGATTTACTGAAAGCTGTTATTTTTTTCTTTTTTTAAATAGAACAGCACTCAACTTCCTCCTTCCCCCTTGTCAAAATCAGTGCTTGATACTGTCACAAAATAATTTTCAAAGCATTTCAGAATTAGAGCAGGAGCAGATCCCACCTCACACTCTTCGCTTACTCTGATACACTGCTGGTGCCTCTGGAACAAGGTCAACAGGCCAAGCTGCAGAACTTGGACTTAGAGGTCCAAGTAACTCCTGGGGAAGGTGCAGCAGTGAGCTGGGCTGAAGGCAGAGAGCACTGGGCAGCCCTCATGTCCACTGCAGACGGCATGACCATTCTCCAAGAACACATTTAGCATGGGTGTCTGCATGCAAGAGCCGCAAAATGTTTGATTATTCCCACAAAATCGGGGAGTTTATTAAGCTCATGAGCATCTACAAGAGCTCATGTAAAGCCCTGGGTTTGGCACAGAGAAAACTGAAAAGCAGTGACAGAATTAGCTAGAACATGAATGACTTCATTAGTGTCCTAACAGACCAGAGGAAAAAAAAAAATCTAAGATGAACTGTTTAGATCCAATTTCCTACTTTTCTGTAGGTTGACCTGTGGCTTCAAGTTTTCCAATGTCTCTTTCGGTCTCTCTCCACCTGTACTTTTATCTAGTTTCCTCAGCCAAAATCTATCAATGTGTTGAAGCCAAGCATAGATAAGAAAGCATACAAGGAACAGGAATGAGCTTGGAGGCCCTTTTTAGACCTACTGAACAAAGTCTGTTTCCTCTTCATCACTCACCAGACAAAAAGGAGGAAGCATTGCTACATACCAGAACATCTGCATAAAAGCACCTCCAAGTCTCTTCACAACAGCAATACTGGCACGATCACAAAGACAGGATTCCTTTTCTTTTTTTTCTCCTTCTGTATTATAACTGTAGACGTCATGATCTCATTTGGTATGCAAAAAATATAATTAGCTCAGTACAATTTCCACAGCAATTTGAAGTGTGCCTTTTTCTCTTTTACCATTTTAATTGAATGAAAATGACAAGACAGACCGAGGTGGCAAACCCCAGCATTTTACAGAATTCACTTTGTTTGAGTTCGGTACAGAACAATGGTCCTGCTGGTTAAACTAAAACCACAGATCCACACAAACAAGGCATATTTTCTGCATTCTGGAATCAATGCATATTTAAATACTTGTCTTCCTTCACAACATTATTAAGCACCAGAAGCCCTTGCTTTATGGACGCTGAGCCAATTTACTCTTACTGTTTTCCTGCTCACTGAGCTTGAAGTGGGTGTAAGCTAAAATGCCCAACAACGTGCACAGAATCCCAAGGCCTTGATTAACAGAGAGTGGATCCTTAAATAAGAGGCACCCTCCCAGGAGGGTGATGCAGAACTTGAAATGTCCAAACATGTTATACCTAGACATCTGTTAAGGATAACAGCAAATAGCAGTAGTGTTTTTTACAAAAAGAAATGCGTGGGAATGTCACTAACTACATCCACAGCAAGCAATGGTATGTCACCTTGACTTCAACTCATGCCACTTTACCATGTCTCTGCAACTCTGAGAATTACCCTCCACCTAAGGCCTTCCACCCACTGTACATGACAACTGACATGCCAACACTTCCTCAAGGGAGTCAAAGTGTGGGAGAATATTCTTTGTAGGCACGAAGGTCATGTCAGTAAGTCAACCACCATTATCTATACAGAGAAGTGAAATACACTGAAATGTGAACATGCTTTTCCAGCTTCACCATTTAAGATAAAACAAGCAGGTGACCACTCTTCTCACAGTAAATCAGCCCAAATGAATGCTAACGTAATTCATCTGGGAACAGGAGAAACTACTAATGGCACAAAGGATACGTGACAGGTGATGTATTTCCAATGATCCAGTAAATGGATAAGTTTACCATAAAGGCTATTACTCCGGACAGCAGTACCATTATCTGTGGATTAACAGACATGGTCAGTAATCTGACACGCTTTTGGCCATTTGTAGGTACATTCCAGGTTATTTATTTAGTTTCCTTTACTTTCAGATGCAAAGTATCAGGCAAGGAAAACATATGGAGACCAAAAATAGGAACAGCTTCAGATCAGTACAGACACTGGTGATATGTATAAGTAGCTCAGGGTATGATGTCCATAAATATATCCTGATAGAACCACAAGCCTTTTCTCCTTCACTCTCAGCAATTTAGAAATCACTTGAAGAATGATTTCAAAAGTCTGGCTACTCATACACACAGAGGTCATAGGCTTTGCCTTTCAGGTTTTACCTATGGTCACGCTAAAAGCTATTATTGAAAACATCCAATTTTATCCCTGTGAATACTTGCTATCCCATTCATAAACCGCAGCACTACAAGAAAGGACCCACCACTGAGCAGCACAATCAGCAGCGGTATGAATGTGCCATTGGCTCTTTTCTGGACAGAAGGACAGAGAGAAATCAGTCTCCTTGGTGAAAATAAACCAGCAATCCTATAGAACAACCAATACTGGCATCCTTCCACACAAGAGGAGTTGAGAGTGTCAAAGTGAGCATGCTCATTTCTTTTCTGAGTGGACAGTAAGAGCTGAAACTAGGGCACTTACATAGTTTTAATTTAATACACTAAGGGAAGCTTCCGGATTTTGTCAGATTTTCCTGTTGCTCAGATGCCCTCTAAACAGAAACAAGAATAAGGAGGTAAATCGATTGTCAGACAGACTCCTCTGGGAGGAAGTGGGGCGGACACAAGGATGTTTTTATTCTTTCACATGCCCCTCTCATCTCATCATAGTCAATGACTGTACAAAAACAAACAGATCTGACTGCCAAATTTAGCTACATCAGTGATGACTACTTATATTTAAATAAAGTCAGTAAAAGCCTTACCACAGCAGAAAGTGTCCAGGGCCCAAATATTCCCCCTTCGCCAAAGACTGGCTCAAAGAAGGGTATGATGAACAACAACATAGCTGAGGACATTGGTGCCTGATAGTACAGCAACTGCATAGAGTTTACCTGCAACTCATGCTGCTTAGCTCCTACCCACTGAAACCAAAAGAGAAAGCTGTTATACACAAGGGAAAAAAACAAAACAATATCATCAACTATAAACTTGAGCAAAAGCAAACTGGCTACTAACACAGAAGGTGTCTCATGGGGGCAATACTACATGAAGAGGTTATTGACCATCATCTTCTGCCTTTGCCTAACTGGAGGCCCATGTCTTTGTCTCTTGCAAGCACAAAAGCCATGTGAGAAAGTGTTATTCTTCAGGAAGAGCAAAAAAAGTAGCAGAGCTTGGAAAAAAAGACCAGCTCAAGGCAAATTCCAGATCCTGTCTATGATGGAGCTAAGCACCTTTGCCTAAGCAGAGATCTGCTTTTGCCCTTTTCTTCTCATTTTTCTCCATGCACAAGCTAACAAAACCAGTAAACATTTTTCTGTCTTTTACCAGTGTGTTCCAAATTTACTGGATTTCATTTCAATATTGACTATAACTTGGATTTTCAATGTAGCATGCTTTAAGAGATATAAGTTTATCTGTGAAGATGGATGGTACAAGTAAAAAAAATGCATTTTTGAATTGCACTGAAGAATGTTTAGTACTCCATAAGTCACATTAATTGGTAACATGGATTCCAGCATATGAACTTGCTAAGTTAAAAAAACCCCAAAACACAGAATAATTTCACTCAGGTACTCTTGTTCATCCAGCACACAACCCATCACTTAAAGTTATTATGCATCATCTCACTCTTCCTTCTGCCCCTTAACAGGACAAGAGACCATTATTTATCATCTTGCACGCTACAGGTCAAAGACCATAACTGTTCTTGGAGCACAATACACCTGCTACGAAGAAATTAATGTTTAAATTCATGATGAGCATCACATCAACATGATAGGAGACACAGTCATAGCTTATAACGAGGTGATGTTGAGCTTTAGTATGATGTTAACAGTGGAAAGGGCTAAGGCAGTCCTTAGACATACCTATTTTGCAGCCATAACAAGCCAGAAAGGTTATACTGTGCATGTATATTAATACATCTTCTACAAATCCACCTTAGGTTGTGTATAGTCAAAATTGAGGAAGGATGCTTGTAAAATGCAAATAGATGAGGGAAAAAAACACAGCATAAACAGGAGTGGTAAATGCTCTTTCTAGGGAAAGGCTCAGACACAAGGCACTGGCTTCAGCAAGGAGGAAACCTGTCCTCTCTAGAAAAAACAAAGTTTTACTGATAAAACCATCTTCAGCCTTTGAAAATATACTCATGACCACGCTGAAGATGACACCCCAATTTTAGCAGCGAGGACTAGCAATTCCTTGAGGAATTTACCTTAAAATAGTACAAATTACTTAAACAATTTAAAAATTGTCTATAAATATATATATATATAAAACGGAGTTTGGGGGCTTTCCGATATGGCAACCCACCGTTCAAACGCGATCTAACCCAAAGGGGCAGCACCTCGAAGACCAGCCACCACAACGCTCCCACCTCTCCTTCCCGCCATTACCCACCACTTGGTAGAGGGAGGTCACCAGGACGCCCATGGTGGCGAACGCCATCCCGAGGACGTTGAACTTCACGTCGTAGTAGGAGTTGAGGAAGACGCCCAGCGTGATGGGGACCTGTGGAGACGGGGACAGACGGGGTTGGAGCCATTGCCTCAGGCGTCGCCTCAGGGGGGACCCCCCCCTTTCCCGCCGCCCGCCCT
>JAOEHX010050298.1:2104-23921 GCA_025448015.1 Bolborhynchus lineola
CACCGGGTACCGCGGGTGGGAGCCGTGGCGCCGGGCCGCCGGGCTGCGCGCCGCTCAGCTGCGGGACAGGAGCGGGGACAGGGACGGATCTTCCCCCCTCCCCACGAGTGGTGCGGTGCACCTGCCAGCGCCGCCGCTGAGCCCGGCTCTTCCGAAAAGTTGGTAGGGAAAACGCGGGGGTCATTCCCGCCCCCGGGCCGTCTGGGGCAGCCTCAACATCTCCGGCATCGGAGCTTCCCTCTGTCTGTCCCGTCTCTTCCCCTGCGCCCACCCCGCTCTCTGCTCAGTGCGGTTTCTTTCTGCTTGTCACCTTGCTTGGTGGAAGCGCATCTCCGCAGCACCGGCACGTTCAGCTCAGCGCTGCACTTAACTTCCTCACCAGGAAGCGGAGTAACAGCTGGGATGGTTTTATTTTATGGCTTTTACCGAGCGGGTTCCCCACCACCACCACCCCTCCACAACGTTTTGCCGACGGATTTCTGGTTTGTGCTGGAAGTGGCAGGGGATGCCAGTCAGCAAGGCTTTGGCTTTTGCCTGTGGTGGTGATGCTGGTGCTTGATAAGTACCTAAAGCAGCTTTTGCACGTGAGGCTTAATGACAGGACAGACAAAATCAGAGCAGGCTGGAGCAGAAAGTGCAAGGTAACAAAGTGAAAACCAATCCTCTCCCTGATGGGATACCAGTCTTCAGCGAGGAGATCCAAATGTTAAGCTCCCAGCAGACTGCTAGGACTGGTTGATGTGGAGAGGAACTGCCTCCTGCTCCTCAGCCCTGGACTGCCAATGTGTCCCCTTGGATGCAGATGCCGTGGCAGTACCACCACTCAGACAGCAGCACCCTGCTCTGCCTGCTTTTGCCCCAGACACAGCTCTGCAACTCCTCAGGCCTCAGCTGGCTGAGCAGTGTATCCACAGATAATTCTTCTGGGAAAGCCCAATTATCAAAATACAGGTGGCAGGAATAATGTATAGGAAAGCAAAGAACTCCACTTTTGTTAATCATGGAATCATAGAATGGTTTGGGTTGATAAGATCCTTCAAAGGTCATCCAATCCTACCCCCCTGCAGTGATCAGGGACATCTTAAACTAGGTCAGGTCGCTCAGAGCCACATCCAACCTGACCTTGAATGTTTCTAGGAATAGGGCATCTACAACCTCTATGCCACCTATTCCAGTGTTTCACCACCCTCATAATACAAAATTCTTCCTTATATCTAGTCTGAACAATCTGATAGATGTTTATCCATGCAAAGCAACTCTTAAGTTACTTGTGGAACAGACTGAATGAAAATGCTCTGCCTGGGCATGAATTTACTGTGGAAGAAGTGAAGTAGAACAGGAGTGCTAGAGTACCTTCTTCCATCAGTAGGTCTTCATGATTGCACTTGAATGGCTTTCCAGCCTTTCCAGCAGTTCAGAGCTGGATTTCTCTGTACCGCCCCACCACCTGATCACACAATCACCATTAATTCTTTGGCTTGGCCACTCATGCTTTGCTTTTAGCAAGGAGACCTCACTTTGACAAATGTACCTGCATAGTATGTTTCCATCCCTTTTTTGCTACTGCCCTGCATTTGGATGGAAGATGGAAGAGCCCAGTTCACAGGAACACTGTTGTTCAAGCAAAATAGAACCAGTCATCACTGTTGATTGCTCTGTTACATCTTCCCAGATAGAGCCTTGGCTATAAAAATAGATGCAATAATCCACATGGACAGTTGCAAATGTAAACGGCATTCAAAAAGCAAAAATGGAATTTATAGCTTGATACAGATATATCCCCAACCAGTCAGGATGTGACACATTGGCAACGTGTCTGTGCCAAACTATGAAAACGTTATTTACTTTTCTTCTGAATGTTATTTATGATTGTAACCTTCACAGTAAATTAGTGTATCTATTTTATATTGGACATTTTCTGAGAGGCTTTGGTATTGTCTGCACTTCTTATATCCACAGAATTGATGTAAGTTAGACCGATTCGGGCCACAATAAATCTCCGGGGACTACAGACTGCTTATGTTAGGAGGATTTGCCAGCATAACCCTACTAGCAAAATCATATCTGGCAGAGGCAAGGCCTATGTTTGGAAAGAGAAATCAAAGGCCATCAGCACTGAATAGCTCTCCACTAGATGAAACAATGGTGTTTCTTCTGCCAGGCCATTGACAGGGAGTGATTTAGCCAGAAGAGAACTGGGGAGGAGGGGTGGAGCCCAGAAAGTGCTGGATAATGGTGAGACAGTCATAGGGCAACTGTCGTTCATGACTTCTCCTGGTGAACTCAATGCCACGGGGGAGAGCTGGGAACTCAGGAGGTGTCTCTACGTGTGAACACACACATGAGCTCACTGATATAAACCTGCTCTCATTTGGAAGCTGTGTCACCACATGGTGTTCATGCGACTCTACTAGATCTTTTAGTGAGTTCATTTGACTGGGAACAGGGCCGAGCTAGCATATGTCCAGCTTGGAATTTGGACCCTTTTGCACCTGTCTGCACTGATACGCCCAAAACCAATTCAGATGTTTTATGGGAGCTTATTCCACACACAGCTGAATGACCCAGCATGCAGAGAGGATATTTTTTTTGTATTCTCTTCAGTCCATGGGTTTTAAATTTTGTTAAAAGTAATTACATTTGCCAGGCAAGAATTGTTTTTCATAATCCCATGCTGCTGACTGTTTATACTTATACCAGCTATGTGCAGATCTTTATTATACAAGTTAGACTTACTGAACAACCGCCAGATAGTTCTGCTTTCCTTCTTGAATTTTAATTGCTTACTTGCCCAGCATCTATTTTTAAAATGGAACTGTAAATGGAACAGTAAGTTCCATCACTCACCATAGAGGCAGAGAGGGTCAGCTCCTTCCTTACTTCTCCTATGCTCCCTCCTGCAGGAAACCTGGAGGAACTGAGACCTGAGCTGTCAAAACATTTAACCACAGGCGTAAGCATGTATGTTCAGGAATGCATCTAGATACTCTGCGGGACTGGAAGTAGATCTCAGTATTTCGCAGGGCTGAGAACAAGGTTATCAGGACATACTGATTTTATATTAGCAGTGTGGCCACTTAGATTCACATGCATAAATGTCTGTGTACACATACATATATACACATCCACTTAGAGACACAGAAATGGCTGTATTTGCAGTACACATTTAGTAGGAGGCTACAGACTCATGCAATCTCAAGTGTGTTGTGTGACCAAGAATGCAGATTCTGGATAGTGCTCATAAGCTCTTCATCCACTTAGTAGACCTGTGCCTGCACGGGGCTTCAAAGCAGAAGCTTTGAAATACCACTCTCTTTTCCCCTCAGACTCCCTCTACCTGGTGGAAAATGTGTGTTCATCCAAAGGGCTGTTTTGAACACTGAATCCAGGCTGTCTTCCACACCTTTGTTTTCGAGACCGCATGCCATCAGTTTCTCACATAGCCCTACTTCACTTCCGGAAAATAATTGTAGTCTTCATCTGTCTTCTTATGGTCATCATTATTTCAAACACCTACGTACTCAGAACATCAATTTTATCATAATATTATAGCTTCTTGAATGTAACTGGCTTCTCAACTGCATCCTTTTGCTCATTTTTTAATATTTCTCATTATTTTTAGTCCACTGGGAAGGGAGGTGATTGTGCGCAGGAAACTAGCAGGGAGCTGGAAGCCAACATAATTTTCTTCTTGATGTTTTAAATGACACATGCAATTTGAAAAAAGAGACAGACATTCTTAATATTCTCATAAACACAAGCATGTCCTCATGAAGCAGCACCAATTGCTTCTCATTCCTGTCATACTGCTTTTACAAATTCTCAGAGTACAAAGTGATTGAAATACTCTAGGTCTCCAGATTGCCAGAGCTAGCGATTTCAAAATACCATGTTTCCATGTTTTCTTTGAATACAGTGTTTCAGAATGATCATATCCTATTTAAAGAAAAATATATAATAAAAAAGAAAGTGTACAAGATGTTTGGATAACATTCTTGTTAAATTGAAGGCTGTCCTCACTCTGGATTTAGCCCCTGATTAAATCAACTGTCCATAATAAACGCAGAAGAAGTCAAACTGCAGCTCAAAAAAGCATCTTGGTGACCAGTTGTTTTGTTTGTTTGTTTTAATTTTCTAAGATGTGCTCAGCTGGTATTGGGTAGCTCTCTAAACTTGCATACTTCTAAGGGTTGTTTCTAGTCACCTCATCTGTCTGTGTTACATCATCTGAGCTACTTTTGCTTCCATTTTCAACTTCCTGCTCCTCAGAGGGCTACAGGTTGGTAACGATATGGTGCTGACGTTTCACTGAAAGCTTCTGAATGCTGCAGAGAAGGAAAGAGGAACTTCAGTTGATGTGGTGCTGCTGCTGCCTGCATGCAGAGGCTGCTGCTTACTTTCTTACTCAGCAAGAATCCAGCCTGGGAGCCACTGGGGAGAGAAGGCTGAAACCACTGCTCATGGCTGCCTGGAGTAGTGGTGGATCCAAAATCTTGGATAACAGCATCCTGGAACTGACTGTGACCTTGGTACTGAAACTCACCATTTTTGCCTTCACTTCCCAGCCAAGGAGATGGTTGACATCATCAGGGGTGGGACCTGGTGTCTAGCACAGAAACTGGGTAGTGCCTGAAGAACAGAACCACCTTTAAAAGCCCCGGAGAAGTGGAGAGCACAGAAACACAGAGTGATTTGGGTTGGAAAGGACCTTAAAGATCATCCAATTCCAAGCCTCTCTGCCATGAGCAGGGACACCTTCCACTAGACCAGGTTGCTCAAAGCCCTGTCCAACTCAACATTGAACATGGCAAGGGATGGGGTAGCCACAGCTTCTCCGGGCAACCTATGCCTGTGCCTCACCACCCTCACAGTAAAGAACTTCCTAATGTCTAATCTAAATCTACCCTGTTTCAGTTTAAAGTCATTACCCCTTGTCCTGTCACTACATGCCCTTGTAAAAAGTCCTTCTCTAGTTTTCTTGGAGGTCTGCTTTAGGAAACTGGAGGCTGCTGTAAGATCAAAAGAAGTCAGATGTAGAAAACCGAAGTGTTTTAAAATAAATGCAAAGAGCTCCAAAGAAGAAAGAGTGGTTATAACCAGAAACTACTTGCATCCTTCTATGCCAATTTTTGCTTTTGTGTGCTCCAATTCTGTTTCCAGCAATCCCTCCTACTTTTCTTACCTAGAAATGCATATAAACCTGTGAATTGCAGCAAAATGCAAGGAGAAATGTTTAGCACACATATAGAGACTGAAAAAAAGAAGAAAGATGTTTAGGAATCTAAATTGTAACTGCATTTTCCTGATAGGAGAAAGAAGAAAGAAAATGATAACGTATTTCTAACAGTACATTATGAGATACCAAAATACAATTTGTCATGTTATTCATTTATTGTAAGAATGCATACAGACAGCTAAACATATTTGATTTCCTTAAATATTAAAAGAGGGTGCTAGAACGACAGGGAAACAGCGGAGTACAGCTCTTACAGGTCTGTACAAATCAATAAATAACTGTATTATGTCACTGAATTTTTCAGTCAGCTCATTCCATATGGCCCATCTTTTCTCAGACAAGTCAGTTGCTAAAAACAAGCCATAAATCATTCCCATTCTTTTATTCTAATACTGTAAAGAATATTTGTTTTTATAACCAAATTGATTTAAGACTTAGCATGGCCACAAAACATTCTAAACAGATGTTTAACTTGAAAGACTCTAGTACACTTTCTTACCCTGTAGTTACAGAAAATTGGGGTGCATGCAACCTGAAACCTAGACTTTTTAAGCCTGAAGGAAAATGAACTTAGACAACATATATTTTATTACAAATATGTATTTGCAATAACGGACTTCAGTGAATAGAAAACATGCTTGCTACACAGCTCTGTAACTGAATTAAAAACTGTGCAACCAGAGGAGTTTTTGCGATACTTGGGACTTATGTGCAGAGGAAATATCATTGTATTAATATGTGGATTTCTCTTTACAGCTATAGATGGCTTAGAGAAGGGAAAGATTTTATTGACACATATATGAAGAAGCTGATGGGTAGTGCAGCCCATGAGTTTTTAGGATTGTTTGTGGATTTCTTTCTTTGGGAAGTGTTAGAAATGTTTAATCCTGAGAGACGTAGCAACAGAGGAGCACTAAAAGCTTCTTTCTTTGACCTTGGGCTCAGAGTTATGACAGCACGGCGACCATATTCTCTTTCAGAAAATTGCCTGCTGCCTTCCTCTGACTGGTGCATTGACTGGCAAAGTGGACATTGTATGTTCATTAGATTATTTTGGACCTTTTCTAGTAGAGGTATTGCAAATGATTAATGGTACAGAGAATGAGAGCTCTGCATGATTCAACAGCTTCCTGTCTGTCCCACCATAAAGTATTCATCTCTGTGAGGGGTATAGTACCGAGAAAATAGTTTGGCTGTAGGTAATTCACAGACGTGATTTTGTACTTAGAGTACAAAATACAAGTGCTATTAAGTGTGCAAATATTATGCACTGTGCTAACAGAAAAAGGTCAAATAAGGAAAAGGGAGAATTTGGGATATCTTGAACAAAATAAAGTGCAAGTTATTGGAGCAGACTGCTGCAAGAAGACGCAGCCCAACTTTTAGATCTTGAGGTACTTTGCTCCCTCAGGAAAGGAAGAATCAAGATAGGTGAGTCGTGCCAGCACAATACCTCATAGCAGTTTAATCACCAAAGTACTGATAGAAATAAAGTTTGGGAACCCTGTATGTTAAAAAATACAAAGCAGGTAAAATTTTTGATGGACCCTGTCCTCAGGGACTTCTGTTGTTTGTCTTTGCAGGGTACCATGTCACCTCTGTAGCAACTGGCATTTTTACCGCCGTACCTCATTCAACCACCTCAATTCCCTCTTCTGCTAGGTCATCTAGTATCACCTCCCTCTGCTGTCACGCTTGGCCTTTGATTTCTCTGTCTTTTCCTTTGCCTTTTCCTTACCTTAGAGACACCTTTGAGAAACCCTGCAGTTTGTCCCAGAGTCTTCCCTTTTCTGCAGATAGGCCAGAAGTTTCATATTCCTTTAACTCAGCAGGTCAGTGTGTTTAAGGAACAGACACAAAGTTGTGTTTGTCAGGACAAGGCTCCATGGAGAAGGCAGCCCAAGTACTGCTTCATTGTGCCTTTGCCATCTTCTCCACTGTGATCTATAGAAGACTTGAGATAGTGCTTGATAAGCTGACTGTCAAAAGATGCTCTGCTAAGATACATACTGAAAATGCACATTTTTTTTCTGAAGTGATTTTCTTTGTGACCAAAATCACCCTCTTTTAATACTTAAGGAAATCAAACATGTTTAGCTGTCTGTATGCATTGTAGGAAACAAATCTTCAGCTGTGCAGTGCTCTGCTCTAGAATGTTTCTGTGATACGGCTTATGGTGTGCTGGCCTATGAAAGCCAGGTACGCAACACGACAAGAGAAGCAGTGGTCAGGTTAGAAACACAGAGGAGATGCAGTGATATAGGAATAGATGTGAATGATCCCAGGAAGTGAAGGGGGAGTAAAGTGGACTTTCCCTTTAGATAGCAAATGCTTCTAGATTTTGTGGATAACTATAAAGCATATTTAATACATTTAAATTGAGGAATTACCTTAACTTTGGTAGACACATTAGATATTCAGCCAAATTGTGGCGTCTTTTGTGAGGACTGGAAAAATAGCAGGTCTCATGCTGAATATCCTGAAATTGTTATATCAAAGCAAATGAAGCTTTAAAGTTTTGATGTGACAGGTCAGCTGAGCCAGATGGCACTAGACCTTTGCACTTGTTTCTTCAGCTCTGGCCAATATGGCCTTGTCCCTTGTTTTCCCAGATACTCACCACTTGAGCTGGCTGGACTGATATCCTTCCACAAGAGGCAAAAGTTTTACCCCCCAGAAATGAAAGAGGCACAAACAAGAAGGAAACCGGACTGAGCTATAGCAGGCTGGGCAAGGGGTCACATTCAGTCATTTTCACCAGTTTGTTAATCCTGATTTCCAGTGAAAAACACCAGTCCCCACAGTGAAAGAAGGAACATCTAGTCTTTCCCTTAGGGAATGCTAAGGGAAATTTTATACCTCTTTGAAGCTCTGAAATCAGCATACCAATTTCAGGCACAGAGTCTTTTTTACCATCTCTGAAGCACTGTTGACAGGGCAAGCGTCCTCAGGGGAAGGGGGCTGGCTGGTGGTGGAGCAAGAGGACGGGGTGCCATCTCCATTTCTGCTAAGTCTTGTCAGGCTTTTGCTATCTGGTGCACTCTGTCAGAATAAGTCATCAATCTTGTTTCCTTGGCACTTGTCATCTGTCATCAACCTCTCTTCTGCTGGCCATGCCTGAATGTGTGGGTCTGAATGAGTGTACCATGCCAACAATCCTGTCAAAATTCAGAGCTGGGAAACATAATGGGAGCCTTGCCAAGAGTGCTGTTTGTCTCAAGTGCTGTTGTTGCCCACTTTCAAATCCCTGATCTTTATTCAGTGCTGTAATGCCACATCTGCAGCCTTACACAAGCATTACAGTATCACCAATCAGATCAGCTTCTGCCTTGATACAGGACTGTCTGTATCATCACTTTACACCACAGGCAGGCATCAGTTGCAATATGATGACCAGAACTAGCTGAAAAAGTTGGATGTATTTCCCAGACTGTGGGTGTGCAGCAAGACAAAAACTTGGCTGTACCAAAACATTAAGGTGGCACAGTAACATCTCACTTTGACCCTAGGAGCAGTATCATCCTTCACATTTCCCTGCGCACCTTTCCCATTCTTCCCATGGAACACAGCAGCAACAGGCACTGCCATACCCTGAAGCAGAGACATCTGCAGAACAGCAGATCTTTATGAAATAACTAGCCAGTATTTGACTGTATTACTGTGATTGCACCTATGGATGGATCAGGTTTGCATATCTCTCTGAGGCAAGAGATCACCTTGGGCAGCAGGGGGACTCCAGTCCTGGATACTTAGACAGGGGCATAGTCAGGGAAGAGTTTGCAGCTAGCTCCCTCTGTCTTTCATAGGAGTCGGAGAACTACATCAGAACTCCTGCCAGAGCCATTGTGATATGGGAAGCTCATCTACCATTCATCAAGACTCTGCCAGTTTTGCATCGCCTTTCCTCAGGAGTTCTCCTTAGATCTCCTCTATGCATCACTTTATGCAAATGCTTACTTCTGAGTACCCAGATGTGCAGATAATTTCTCCTAGTTTGGGGGTGAGGAGATTGAGGCATCTTTCTTAAGCGTTTTGGCATGTATGCCTGGAAATTGAATCCAGTCCCTTTTACAGTTAATCATTGCCTGGTAAAATGGTTTGTATAAAAAGTTGGTTGGTGATGCAGAACTTCATATTACAGTCACAGATTTATACCAGTGGTGAGAAGCACACAATGATGCTATTTTTGCAAAATAGATTGTTAGTTTTGAACTTTCAGAACTTTTGCTTATGTTGTTTTTTGCCTCCACTCTTGAAAGGCTCATCATGTAGGCTCAAAGACAGAAAGCCATGTGCAGACTCTGCTTTTGTTTTAGGCTTCCAGTGGAAAAAAAGTTTATGCTAAGTGGTTGCAATATTGCAACAGTGACTTGCACTTTTCATGTATTCAAAGCAACTGAAGCAAGGAAATAGATTTCTGACTAAGAGATAAAATGATATGGTGCATCCTATTTCTCTCTTCCTCTCCTACTCTAGCATCATCTGCTACTGTTATTCACATTCTTGTAATATTTGAGGATAGAAACAGTTAGTGAGGGGTAGCGAGCAACATTGGCTTTAATCTTTGTTCTAGTCTTTGTCTTATAATGCTATTCTGTGCACCTCTTGGGAGAAATGTGCTCCCAGAAAATTCAGTATAGGTCATTTGAGCAATAGTCTTTGAAATTCTCATTTTTTTCACCATCACTTAGAATGACAAAATGGATTTCCACAGTTCACCAGTGAAGTATGGTAAAAGAGTGACCTTTCACATCTGAAAGCTCAGAAGTGCTGATATGTATATTAACACAGAGAGAATATAAATATTATATTTTTATAATAAATATTGTGTAATTTTACTTTATTGTATAGTGTATAAATATTGGAGAGAACTCCAATCTGCTAAGCAACTTCTGACCTGCTATTGAAAGGAGAAAGTGGCACCCCCTGTACCCATCTAACAGTTGTTCCCCAACAGGTACTGCAGCTAGGAAAGGGAGATGCCCCTCATTTCATTTTCCTCCAGAATTAATTGAAGGAAAGGAAAACAGCCATGCCTGCCTTCCTTTGCATTGCCTTTTCTGAGAAACCATCATCTGTGATGAGAAGACAGATGTTGCAGGCACATAACTATCAAAACCTCAAAAACAGAAAAAGGAATGCTCTACAAGTCAGAAAAGAGCAATTCAGGATTATGTCATTTCATGTCATGCTTATTTTGCTCAGCCATGAATGTTGGTGAAGAGACAGCTACATTTCACACCTGAACTTCCTCTGCTGCAAACAAAAGTGTGCAACTGCCTTCTAAGGTCCCGGACCATAGCATGCATCACTTATTTCTGCTTGCAGATGATTCTTACAATTCTTCATTTTCCTTCTTTCCTGGGTGGCCATAGATAAGAAGGAATAAAGCAGCAAAAGCTTGAAGAGTAAGGCAAGACGGTTTGTGAAGAAAGCAATCAAAGCTGTTTAGAAGACAAGTGATCAGAGTCATTTTCTTTAAGGCCATCCTATGTCACTGTATCCTTTGTGGATGAACCCTTCCACTCAGTACTAGTGAAGTGTGGAGTCTAATGAGATTATCCTCTCCAGGTCACATCCCTGCACTGAGATATTACTGAGATATGCAGACCACAGGCAGATGACAGACTGATGTTGAACTGAAGAATGAAGAGTTCCAGTGAAATTCCAGAAATTCCTTTGGTATCCTATTCAAGTGCTTCAATAGCCTATTAAATACTTTACCAGTATTATTATTTTCTACAAAGCAAGTTCATTTATTCTTGTCCTTTTCCCAGCTGAGGCTAGTAATGAGTAATCACCATTTCATCCTAACATGTAGGATTTAATGAGTTTCTTCTAAAAAGGAGAGGACAGCAGAAAAAGCTAACATGTAGGATTTCATCCTAACATGTAGGATTTAATGAGTTTCTTCTAAAAAGGAGAGGACAGCAGAAAAAGCCAGTCTCCTCCTGTCTTTTGCCAGACATCATTATTTCTAAAAGTCTGATCATTCTTGTTGCTGTACTTGGGTTTACTTTTGGGGGTCTTTTTACATGCAGTATTGTATTTAGGACTAGACACTGCTTCAGTTCACTAGTAGTCTCTTAACTTTAATAAAGGGCCAATTTATCCAATTTAATAATTGGATAATAAAGTTATCCAGTGGATACTTCGCAGACTTCAAAAACATCCCTTCCTGCTACACTCAAATCTTTGGAGAGAAGGAAAAGTACATGGTTTTCCCAAGCCAGAACTCAACTTCACATGTCATTTTCCTCCCTTCAAAGGATTCAGAATAACCTAACCACAACTTTTTCTCCCATAAAAAGACTCTTCAGGGTAAGATATATCATCCTCCTTTGAATTAGACAGCCCCAATCTGCTCATTGCTCTGTGTTAATTCCTGTTGATTCATTATATCTGGGGCTAGTACACTAAAGAGTGACAAGATTAATTAAAACAGCCTGGCAAAGCTGTCTAGGGTAGGAGAGCTGCACTAGAATATCCTGAGCCATATTTCACTGAAGAGCTCTGTAGATTGTGTAAGCCATCATGGTTGGAAATTTTCTTGCCTTGAGAGTGCCAGCCTTGTGCAAGAGTAATTCCCATAGCTTTAAGGATGACAAGTCTCAGCAGGAAGAAAAAATGAAGCAATGGTGATTTCTGGTGGTGTCCTGTAGCAACTTGGAAGTTTTCCACCTTCAAGATTTCATTTCCCAGTATGGAGAAAGACTGTGGCTGGAACTGGCACTTCTCACTGCTGCCATCTGGTAATCTTATCTCCAGTAAGGATGTTTGGGAGAGGGAAAGCAGGAAAGGTACACATTCACTGAGCATTGCAAAAGGTGCACCTTCAAGGATTCTAATGTATTCTCATCCCCTGTCTTCAAACTGTAGCTACACCATGAGATCTGTCTCTGGGCAGACTGCAGAGATAGTATTAACCAGCTATTGAAATTGCAGACTTCCACCAGCATCTCTGAGTGTCATGCTCTTCAGCTGACCTACATTCTTCACGTGTTTCGGTGGTTTTCCTCTACAGCATCTTTCCTAACCTCTTCACAAATGCTTGCGTCATGCAGAAACTGATGTCTTAAGCAGCAAAGAACTGCTTCCTTTTCCAACAGACAACTTCTCTCTTGTCATTGTTTCTGGAGTAAGATGGACAGATGGCTCTGATCTTTGCTTAGGAAAAGGAGTGGACTGTTCCTCTGTCAGTTCCAGCGTAGGTCTCCTTCTATTGCAGTGAGACCAAAACACGAGGAATGATCTCAAGTAGTCCCTCTGGCATGCCAGCTAGAATGTTGTCATTTCTGAGTCACCACTGAGGCTTTGACTTCTCTCTTCACATGCCTTTTATCCACTAGTCCTACCCTGACAGACAGTGTGGGAAGAATGTAAGCGGTGTCATTCCAGAAGGCATCCCCTGTTCTCAAAGGAGAGGCTTTGAGGCACAACCGTGTGGCTATTCACTGAGTTTCCTTAGTCCCAGTCTTCAGGCTTGTCTCCCAGGGCAGAGATTTTTCCCGCTATGCAGGAAGAACAAGGCATCTGCCACACGCCATTTGTCAGCAGAACTTTTATGCATCAAAGATTTCCTTGTTTACAGCTTTTTTGTCAGCCCAAATACAACCAATGCTTTCTAGACTGTTAAAATATTCAGTAATAAGCAGCAGCACTGAAATTCCCAGGAATGGTGTTTTTTTGGAAAACAGAAGTGATAGAAAAGGTATTTTTCTGCTCATTTTCCTTTTTCCACTGCTTTCTTTTACTAGTAATTGGAAGGAGTTTCTTTTGTCAAAATGATTATACCCCTAGAAAGGCAAAGCTTTTATTTGCTTTAAGAAGCTGAAAGAGTGCAGAAATAAAACCCCAAACAATCTGGAAATCTGAGTTTACAAACATGACTTGCGGAATGGAATAACTACACCAGGCACTTGATATATTGATTACACATTTTCATACGATGCATTAATTTAATACACTTAGAGTGGCTTGCAAGTTTTAGTGTTGTGTTCAGTTTCTGCATCAGTTCTTTATTCTTTTCTGGTGTAGCATTTGAGTTAAGGACAAATATTTTCAAAGCACAAACGAATCATCATTGAGATCATATTGTTTATTGATTTTGACTGTATCTAATGGCCATTCATACATGTTCTGTGGACTTAGTGCTGAAGTTAGCTTCTCTAGCTTTCAAATCCAGTGTTTCTTTGGTTGCATTTATATAATACAAAACATTTCATATGGCAAAAGAATGAAGATACATATGAAAAAGATCTTATCAATGTATATAAATACCTCAAGTGAGGGTGCAAAGAACAGCCAGGCTCTTTTCAGTAGTGCCCAGGGATGGTTCAAGAAGCAATGGGCACAGCCTGAAACACAGGATGCCCCATCTGAACACCTGAAGCTGAACCCCATCTGAAGACATCTGAAAAAGGAAACACTTTTTTACTGTAAGGGTGACAGAGCACTGGCACAGGTCGTCCAGGGGTGTTGTGTAGTCTCCATCCTTGGAGATATTTGGAAACCACCTGGACATGGTCCTGACCATCCAGGTCTAGGTGACTCTACCTGAACAAGGGGGGTGGCCCAGATGACCTCCAGAGGTTCCTTCCCACCTCAACCCTTCTGTGATCTCTTGTGATCTATAATTCTGCGGAAAAGACATGATAAAAATTCTTTAAAATTAGAATACTCACTCTAAAATAATATCTGACATAAGTAAAAGAAATAATATCTGATATAAGTCAAATATTTTTGTCACTACAACAGACTTTTTGCAGAATCATATTTTAAAAGTGTGGTTTTATTTCCATCATCTATAGCTTGATATCCCCTTGTTTTGCTAAGGAACAATTAGGTACTAATTAACTTCCTTTCAAGACACAGGATTTCTACCATTTTCTACCCATGCTGTCTGGCTCTTCCTCAGTCATTGTCATGGATTCAGCAGTAGCGGTCATTTTTCTCCTTCTTGGAAGGTGGTGCAGTGCGGTGTTTTTGACTTTCAGCCTGGGAACAGAGCTGATAACACCGATGTTTTTAGTTATGGTGCAGTGATGTTTGGTCTGATCAAGGACTTTCTGAGCCTCATGCTCTGCCAGGGAGGAGGGGAAGCCGGGAGGAAGCAGAAACATGGCACCCGACCCAAACTGACCAAAGAGGTATTCCAAGCCACAGCACGTCGTGCCGAGGATGTAAAAAAACGGAGGGCAGAGACCCAGAAGGGTTGGGGGATTTGGTGCTTGGTCAGGCTGGGTATACGTGATGAGCTGTTGTATTCTCTTCCCTTGTATTTCTTTTGCTATTATTCTTACTGGTGGTAGCAGTAGCAGTTTGTGTTATACCTTAGTTACTAAACTGTTCTTATCTCAACCTACGGGAGTTGCATTCTTTCGATTCTCCTTCCCATTCCTCCAGGAGTTTTGGGGAAGAAAGAGGGGGGAGTGAGTGAGCAAACTGCATGGCTGATTTACGGCTTAAACCACAACAGTCATCCAGAACTATACTGCACAAGAGTGCTTTGATGAGTCAGCCTGCTTATTTTTTCTGTCCAAGTCAAAAGCCAATTACGCCTGGCTTTCTTAGTAGTCAGAAGGAATGAAGATAAAGAGAGAAAGATATGTAGGCTATTCCTGTGACAAGTGCGTCAGACTTTCCCTTAGTATGTTTCTCCTGTGGTTTTTGTGGTATCCAATACGATACACACCATTCTCATTGCTGAGTGCATTCATTACATCTAATGCCTGATGTCTCTCTTGTTTACTTTGTTTTTTTTAGTTGCACCAATGACACACTCCATAAACCTAAAAGCAAGGAATTTATCATGAAAACATAGGTATTAACAGCAGTAATTACCAACAGTAATGCTATGTACAGTGGTCAAAGAGTCACATATCCTCAGCGGTTTTCTTTGCAATAGCTTTGCTATGCATCAAAAAGACTGGAGAAGAGAATGGAGCCTGGTGGTATTACAGAAATTAATCTTTCATAATCCTTCCTCCAAAGATCAACCCAAGTCCACAGGACAAAGGAGAAGCTCTTCAGCTGTGGCTGTAGATTTGATACCTATGTGCATCTGACAAACCTCTCAGACGCAGGAATTGCTATCAGGCCTCTGGAACAGATGTCCTCTGCAAAAATGGTGTAAAGGAATAAAGTCTGGGGACAGTCATTTTGTAACAGTATATGGGGGATACCAGTGGAGCAGTGAAGCTAATGGTGATATCTGGTGGAAGGGAGGAGAACTGGTACAATCCTGAGAAGTACGTTGTTTATGTAGGGTTTGAACATCCTGACCCTAGTTTTCTTGTGGAATGGGAAGTGTGTCCTGCTTAGACACTTGGTATGTTCTTTGGGTGAAGGTACTGATTTATGGCAAGAGAAGGAAGGCAGAGCAGAACTGGTTTAGACCTGCTTTTAGTGGTCATGGCTGTAATATTTCTAGGACAGAGCTGATATGTCATTAGCATTAGTTATTAAACAATACAACATGGAGCTCAGGTTCACAGATCCTATGGGACCTCTGACTGTTTTCACAGACTATGTTTCCCACAATTGTGGGTCTCAGGAAGGTTTGTCATCTTGAGCACAATGTCAGACTTACACGACCTCTGGATATTGATGAGGGCCTGCATATGGACAAGTAAGTTTCCTGGTCAGCAAGGGACTTGGGAGCAGGAGGGAGATACCTAAGGAGTTCTCTTGGTGTCAGCAGAGGCCCAATGAGACTGACACTGATCCAGAGCTAATGGGCTCTGTTTGAACAGGCGTAACTCTGCTGCTGGGCATTTGCACTGCATATACTGACCACTGTGTTTCAGCAGTAGGGCATTTTTCTGAAGCTACTAAATGCCATGAGACACAAGTCTTACCTTCCTTATGGCCTCTACAAATTGCTGCATTACCCATAGTTCCATTACCCTGCTATCACAGTAAACCCAAAGCAACTCATGTCCAGGAGGTGCTGCATGCTGTCTGCCTGATCAAGCAGTGAGCTAATAAGCCTTCCTGGATTTCAGATTGCTAGGTATTGGTGTAAGACAGATGCTCAGAAAGCACTGGAACTTTGCCAAAGGTAACAAGCCCAGATAGACTCAAGCTTACAGATATTCATTGGATTACTTAACATAGCTCAGAAACAGCCTGGCTACTCTGCTAACAAGGGTAGTGCAAAATTGGTGGAACACAGTAACTTTACTGGCTAGCAGGGCTGCTTCAGACTTACCTGGACAGGCAGTGGTCTGTAGTTACTTGTTTACATTCTTTTTCTTCAGTAATACAATAAATCTCAATAAATACCAAGTAACTCTTCTGGAACTTGAGATAGAGATCTGTCACATTCTTCAGCTTTGGCACAAATATCCTTTATTTAAAAAAAAAAAAAAAAAAAAAAAAAAAAGAAAAAAAAAATGGGGGAAGAGGGGAAGTTGAAACCAGAAAATTTTCATAGATGGTTATTCTGTTAGAGTGAAGGAACCTGGTAGTATCTGCAGATTTTACCTCATTATAGTTTGCACAAGTTCCTGGATAGCAGTAGTACACAGGTTCCTCTTTCCTGTCCATTGCAGTCTTCTGATTTTCCCCAAAGTGACTAGAAGCAGAGAACAGTTTATTGTTCGTTTAGTTTACTGTATAATACATGGCTTACTATTTCCTTTTTGAATAGTCATACATTTAGAAATTTCCTTGTCATTTTTGTATATTACAAGTACACTGGCAAGTGAAAACATATTTCTGTGTTTAGCTTATGTCCTCTGTGGATTTTGCCATGCAATTTCTAATGAGATCCTCATGGCCAAAGGGGTCACTTGTGGTTGCCACCTGCAAGAGAGGGGACAAGCCCCTCTCAGACCTTCTCCCTCCAGCAGAAAGGCCACGTGAGCAGCTGACTGGAGTGGGGTGCACATCAGTTGATGCATTTAGTGATAGAGAGCCAAGGGAAACGTGCCTGTGAGGCTTTGATGCTTGAGATGAAGGAGTCCATGGACATCTTTCTTTTGCTTACAGAGACTATACGCGGCCCCTGTTCACCAATCATTTATCTCATAAGAAAACAGACTTGTGGTACCCTTGGATCTGTAATGTCCCAGAAGAGTCAGAGAGGATGTGGAAGCAGAAAGGGGAGTGGGCTGCAGTGGCTGGGGCAGGCAGTGGTGGCTGCTCTACCAGCCAGTGCTGAGGCCACTGCCTGGAATGGCAACAGTGCTGGAGCCAAAATACTAGCTCCCAGCACACCAGTACATATCTGGGCCAGAATGATAAGCTGGAAGTGGGGTGCAGCTACCGACTGGGACAGGATGGTTATATTACCAACTGCATAGTGCTGAGTGTCAAGACTGGGTCAGGATGATTGCCAGCCATGCATGGCTGTTTCTCCTATTAGTTAAGTGGGTTTTCCAAGTTTATATGTTGTTGTATTTTTTTCTTTTCCCTGGCCTCTCTCCTTGGGTCAGAAAATGTGTATGTCTAGAGCCCTTTTGTTTAGCTCTTAGCTTGGGAGTGGGAAAAAGTTACTCATTGCTGAGCTCTCAGAGTATTATTTCATTTCCTGGGTCTCTGAACAGTGATTTAAGCTGATGTCACTTAGAATATTCATGGCAAGAGCACCTAGAAGTTGAATAGGTAGAAACAATATGACAAGGTACAGGTATGCTTTCTTTGAAGACTAGAAACAAATGTGAATGGTACCAAGAAATAAGAACTTCAGTTATTTGGTGTGTATTTTAGTGTTATCTGTGCTATCAGCCTCCTCAGTCTTTGGTTGCCTTTGTTTTCATTTTCGCATGAACACAATGATGGTGCTTTTAGACTGAGGTATTTCAGGCAGTATATCTTACGCAATTTGCTCTTAAATAGCTGAGACATGGGTGCCTATCTGTCTATGACAAGGATTAGTTTATTGCTTATTTAATAGAGATCTTGAAAACTTGTTTATAAGTGTTTACATACAATTTTTTCAACAATTCGGATTGCCTAAGGCTACAGCATGTTCCCCTTGCTTATGTGCAGTGTGTAACCCCCATGTGGCCTCAGGCAAATGGAGTGGTTAAAAGATTTATGCGCTGCGTGGATAAACAAAATCTGGGAGAATTTCCTTGAGGCTTTGCCTGGATTGGCAAAATGGTGTGATTCTAAAAATGATAGTTAGTACCTGGCGTTTCTCATATACGTTGGCTTGATGAGGAGAAACCTGTATGAGACAATCCGAGGGATTAAAGAAACCCCAGTCAGGTAGAGCGTATGTTCACAGCTTGCCCTCTCTACTAACTTCTTGTAAGACAGCAACTACTATCAATTAACTGAATTATAACCATTTCCCTAGTGTAGATATAACCTAAGAAAACAAACAGCTTGAAGACTTCCAAGAATTTCCTCGACCAGTCAATGCAATGAACACAGCAGACTGAAATGGAGATATAGGGAATTTCTCTTTCTGGTGGAGGAAACAAAGGAGGCTAACAAAATCTCCTGTGGGTTTGGAACATGCCCTGACCCTAATCGAGGATTTCCTGGTATCAATGGGAACACTTCCGCAGGCTGAAAACTGTGAGGATTTCAAGTGCAATGTGCTTCCCTTGTTCTGCATTTGTGTGTTAAACCTGCAAAAGTCTAGAATTTAGGCTGGTGGGGGAGTAGCCAAAGGATTTGGAAAGCCCTGCTCACTCTCACTTGGCTTATAAGACAAGTACAATGGTCTATATATAGGCTGTATGTAATGCTGATTTCTGCAGGAAAGTAATTGATTTTCTTTCAGTATAAACCAGTCTCCCACTGGCTTAGGCTGAAACGAAATAAAGATGTTGGCTTGACTTCTAACACTCGCAAGGAAATTAATTTTAAACCAGTACCGTCCGCTACACCAGGCCAGCGTTCGTGGGGCCTCAGGCCACCATGGAAACCCACAGGCGTCGGCCATCTTCCCCACACCTCCGCCGCAAGCCCCCGGTCCCTGAGGGTACAATGGCTTGATCCCCAAGGGATCAACACCACCAACCCCACCCCACCATCCCGCCTCAGCTTTGAAGCCACCTCCGTGGACAGTTCGATGCCGGGGTGGTCCTGGAGGGCTTCCCCAGCTCCCGGCGGCGGGTCTGGGAGGCGGGAGAACGGGCCGCTGTCACTGAGGCTTCCCGCTGGGGACTTGCAGCCGCCCCGCTCTTCCCCGGAGACCGGCGAGCCCGGGCACCCTCCTGTCCCTCAGAGAGGAACCGCCTTCTCCCGGCGAAAGCGGCTGCTGGCCGAGGAGAACCCCGACGCCGGCTGCCCCGGCGGCCCTGGCCCGCGGCTCGCGGCTGCCGCCCGCTGGAGGGACCGGGCACGGCCCGGGGTGTCCCGTGGTCCGGGATGTCCCCCAGGGCCCGGGTTTCGTCCTCTGCCGCCCGCTGCCTCTGAGAGTCCGTAACTGAGTTGTAGCACCGCCGAGGGGGGCAGCTGGTCTCGCAGCGAGAAGCAGCCCTAGTCACCAGCTACAGACACCTGCGGTGGCTCTCGTCCCAGCAGCTGATCACCCATTACTGTCTGTACTGCTAAATCTCAGGCTTACTCTGCTAGAGCACTTTTCCATTAAAACTCCCTTCTGCATCTTCATCCTAAGGGGAATTCTTATGCGCTCAGATCATGTCTCTTTACCAAATTCTTATTTACAGGCCAAAGACTGCTCCCATTAAGATGGCTGGTACAAGAAATCCTCTCTTACTCATCTCTTTATGGCTCATATCAGCACTCTTACCTATTCAGTGTAAAGCATAAGCGTGAGGTCCAACTGTGTTTTGCTGTTGGATTCCCCAGGGCTACATGGAGAGGTATCACTTTCATCTCTTGTCACCATCCCTATTTCACTTTAATCCTCTTTGCAGGCACATGCCCTCAGGAGCCCATGCCCTGGTAATCCAGAAGCACCATTGCTTGGGGGTGACTGCTCCTCCCTTTATGCCTCTTTGTGTCAGTTCCAAATACAGAGGTCTGTGTTTGCATTGAGGTGATTTTGTGAACTGTCCCATTCCATAAAATAAGCCAGGCCGTGTCGTATCCCTGCCTTATCACTACCCTTTTGGCAAACTTGGCACTAACTGTAAATGAGAGTGATGACTTGCACATTTCCTTCAAGATTATTCCTGCTACCAATACCTGTGTAATATCTCTAGACAAAGCTTTGACCAACAACTGCTTCTCAAGCAGTTTCATGCCTGTCACTTAAGCAGGTTTTTGGTCATTTAATTTGGACTGTTTCTTTTTCATAAATCATGCTAGACTGAAGTGTTTATCAATGTGCATGTGTTTTTTATCAGTGATTTACCTCTTTTATCACAACTCTTGTTATTTCTGGTCAGGAATCAGCCATGGCAAAAGTAAAGTTGCAGACAGGAGCCTTCAGGTGCACGTCTTCCACTGTCCTGTGGTCCCATTCTGGAAGTCTTCAGGAAGATTAAATGATCTCAGGAGCATCCTGCTGGCCAAAAGCAACCATCTAGCAAAAAGGCTTTTTAAACTTGGTAGAACTATTCTTTCCTACTGAAAATGAGTTATCAAAGGAAAGAAGCAACCTTATTTTGAAGTGAAAAGTGGCTCCTTGAAAACTCTAAAAGTGAAGTTCCATCCGTACTCTTATGTGTAATTATGCTACCCTTTCTTTTTTTCCTTTCAGATGTCATGAAAGTATTTGTTAACTTCTGATCAAATGCACTGGAAGAAATTAACAGATTTTTTCTATAGCAATTAAAAACCAACCTTATGTTGATGTAAGAGAAACCAACTGAATGAGCTATTCTAACCCTTATCTGTTTTGAACCCTTCTTAGGATCTATGAACTTCTAACTCAATGTTTTACATGGGCAGCAAGCTAAAACAGCAGAAATTGACCTCAGAACAAATAAAAGAAGGTATTTCTTCACTCTACATGTATCTCAGCTGGGGAACACATTTACTGTTAGCTTACACAGGTTGAGAAAGATCTTGGACAGATTTATGCAAGAAAAATCCATTGAAGGACATTATATACAAAGATTCCACAAAGAATCTGAACCAGTATCATTAAAATACTCTTAACGGGAACTCAATTATTTTTATTGCCCATCAGTGCCTGACAGAGGCTGTCCAGAAGCAAACTACTAGTGCTTACCTCAGGTTCAAACCTGATCTACCCAATAGACTTACAGGATGAACACTTCAGAGGAACCAATGACTATAACAACATTAATCAGAATATAAAACTGTGAAGAGTATGTACAACAGGTCACACAAATAGCACATTCTCTCACAAAATCTGACAGTACAACTGAAAAGGTTTACTCTGTTATGTGTGGTTGAGTTTAGTTTAAAACACAGAAATAGCGTTATTGTGTGCAAATTACATGGCACTATTCGAAAACAACTGAAAGAATGGAGGCTAAAAATCTCATCTAATTAACGCATAACAATAGCTGATGATTTATTGACTTTTCTGTGAATACACAGATCCTATTAACAATATTTAGATACATTTTCTCAGAAATTATTAATTATTAATTATTCATGCTTAGTAATTCATGATTAAACATTTTACAAGAGACAAGGCACTAAAATGCACAGAGAGTCATCTTCATTACAGATGCTGTG
>JAOEHX010050302.1:0-11854 GCA_025448015.1 Bolborhynchus lineola
TGAGGCAATGGCACAGGGTGCCCAAAAAAGTGGTAAATGCACTATCCCTGGCAGTGTTCAAGGCCAGGTTGGACAGAGCCTTGGGTGACAAGGTTTAGTAGGAGGTGTCCCTGCCCATGGCAGGGGATTGGAACTAGATGATCTTAAGGTCCTTCCCAACCCTAATTATTCTATGATTCTGTAGGGTAGAGTAGAGTTGAGACATCAAGGAGGAGTGAAGCAAATAGTAAGTATCCTGTAAGAATTTTTCTTCGAAGTGCAGGAGGCAAAAGCCTCCCCAAACTATAAGCAGTTTCAGTCACACTAACAAGTACTGTATTTTGCATATGTGTGAAACACCAATTGTTATGTCAATTGCAGAAACAATCACTAAGCATCTCTTAGTATGACTTTAAGGTTTTCTTATGTATACCCTCAAGATCTTGTGGTAATTGTTGGGATGTTTTTTCTGGTGAAGCTAAAAATATGTTTATGTAATTTTTAGTGTCACTTCTATGTGCAGCAAGTTGCATATAGGTGGTTTTAATCTGCCTCTACTTTCCTGCAAGAATTTATCCATTTGCATGCAAATGTATTGTCTCCTGTCACTTTTTACTAGAAAATCTTAGAGTTCTTATTTGTTTTGCTTAATGATTAAGAAGTATGGTTTCTTTCTCCAGGCAGAATATCCATTGCTCAGTCAATTCATTTCTAGCTGGACAACCAGCCTTTGAAGGAAGTGAAATTACAAACTGGGGAGAGAATTTCAGAAAGGTAGGGTATTGGCTTGTATGCAGGTTATTGGCTGTATGACAGATGGTGGTTTTGCACATTTCAGCTGTAAAGGACTTAATATCCCAGAATTAGCTGTCCTGTCTACAAGATGACAAAGTATTTCTGACATAGTAGAAAGTATGAGTCAAAGAAATAAAATATTTGAAGTACTGGAGTAGCTGAGATTTTGGGGCAATAATTTTAGTGGATACAATTTTGAATGTGGTAGTGATTTACTTTCAGAATCCCAGTGCATCATGGCACAGATGAAACGAGCAGAGCAGTTTGAGTTGGATTGCTCTCTGAAAATGTGAAGACAGAGTAGAGACATCTCCATATTGGCTTTGTTATCTCTGGGAGCCATTCCTATTTTAACTTAAAATAGCCTCAATGTGAAAATCTTAATGTCATATTGCAGAAGACCACTGCAGGATGGGATTTCTGGGAAGAGTTTAGGACCTTCACTGAAATTGTTTGATGCTGTTCTACTTTTATTATATTAAATGCTGCTTATATTAGATTAAGTAGAATAATAATAGCAATTATTTTCTTTAAATATAATTGATTTTAGGATTTGTAGAATAGTGTCCTAATTCTGTGAATGTATTCTACAAATGAGAAACTGAAATAAGTTTAAAATGTTAAATAAATACATATATGAAAATACATATTTCGTAAGCAGATAAAATATTGCTCTGGGAATTAGATAGAAATCTGCAGTGCCATTTTAAGAATTTCTCAGAGAAGCACTAAACATGAAAAATTCCAGGAGATTAGAGTAATATGTCTCTGGGTCCTACTAGTTGTAATCATGATAATTATCATGTACATTAACTGTATTGCTATTCTCAGTTATGTAATTATAGCAGAACTATAACAGAAAGAAAAGTGAATATATTTAATTTCCAAATGATCTGCTATGCTTTAGCAATGGCTTGAGCTTTGAAGTACCTAAGTCTTTTTAAAAATGTAAATATATATCTTTGAACCTGAAAAGATGAATTTCTTTTAGATCTTTATATAGGTCATAAATATGCACATAACCACTCTGTGAAGGCATAGAAGGCAAAATGGAACAGAATGAGACAAAGTAGAATTAGGTTTGTGCTCTGCCAAATTGGCAGATACTGATGTGCATGTTCAAAATAAATCTTGGATCCTGTGCTTTGCTGAATTTGATCTTGGTATGTGGTCTGAGGTGCTGAACTATGTGTGAAGTGATGTCTGCCTGAAATGCTTGTCCAGTGTTTGGAACAGCCCATTATAATTTTAGCTTCATGATGGTAATGAGCAGCAGGGAGGGGTAAACCCATCACTGTTGCTTTTATAAAAAGCTTTTAAAGGTTCTTATTTGTTTCGTACAAAAACAATCTTTCATTTATTTCTAACACATAAATCTTAAACGCATTCCTGATGAAACAGTTTCAGTCAATTTCTTTTTTTTTTTCTTGAAGTCCATTACAGTTCTCATTTAAACATTGTGGGAAATGATTCATAATTACTTCAATTTCATGAGTATTCATTCTTTAGCTTGCCTAGAATTACAATGAAAACTTCTGCTTTTTTTCTATTAAGGATAAATTAATTTTCCCTTAGATTAGGTGCATTAACTTTTAAGTCATTTATTAGAGTTGCTTTTGCAAATTTAGAAACAGCTTCCATGATTCAATTTCTTGGACAAGGATAGTGACTGTAGTATTAATTCATTCTACAGATCGTATTTTCCCTAATAAATTTTTCCTATTTGGTCTTTTGATCGCAAGTAACAAATTAGAGACGGATAGATTTTGATTTATCTCTTTATTCGTATTTGTTATAGGAGAAAGAAATTATCAAAAATATCTGTGGCTCACTGTCAATTTATCCAGGCAGTGAACTATTTAAGAGGGTTAAGATCCCTCCTTAAGCAGTCAATATAATAACTAGCACAGACCCATAAATGGAAATCTGAAGACCTGCAACCCTTTGCCTGCTGATGATTCCTTTTTTTCTTAAGAAAGAAAAGAAAGGGAAAAAAAGGTATTTTTGCAGATTGTTAAGGTCCAAACCTGTACTCCCTGTCTACTTTCACATAGACTTCTCAACATGGCTGCAGTTTCTGCCTGGATCTTCTTGTTGCCTTAGCAGTAACAGCTTAAGGTATCCACAGAAATGGCTTCAGTGTGGTTCTCGTACTTCCTTGTCCTTAACTGCTCCTTACATTTCCATGACCTAGGTAGTATATCCTCCAGCACTGAAACATAAAGACCAAATAGAGCATATTTGTAAACTTGAATTGATCATTACTAGAAACTTCTACCAAGATAGGAAAATGTACAGAAATGTTTCTCCATACTGAAAGACACGTGGAATGGAACTGAAAGCAAAATTATTTTCCCATGGGAGGGCTGAAGCTATCCAGGTGCTCATTAAAAATATTTTAACTACAGCAGCCTCATCAGGCACTCTTAGATCTCACCAATGCCATCAAATTACATTTGTCAGATTCCCCTCTAACCCCTTACTTCACCTCTTGCCATATTAACATTATTGAAGGAAAATATACGCAGCAAATTTAAAGCTGCATCTGCAATACTTGTCTTCATAAAAACATTCTCTGCTTAATACCAAATGAGTTTTAGGACCCTTTAAAACTATTGTGTCTCTTTCTGTAATCTAAAATCTGCAAATCTAAGGATATAAAACTTCATTGTAGCTCATTCTCTTTCTATTTCCCTATTCCTCTCCGGGAGAGAGTTTGCTTTATTTCCTGTTTTCTTGCTTCTCTTTCTCACCATGATTTAGGCTGATTGGAGTATGAATCCCCTTGCTGAGACTAGTCAGACTGTACAGACGTGTCCTGTATGCAAAGGGCTGGAGTGCTCCCACTCTACCTAATGGTCTATCATACTTACTGCTGGCCTCATACTCTGTTTTCACTGCTAATAGACTCTCCAGGAAACTGCAAAAGAATGTGACCTAGCTCAGATTCAAGATTTCCCCACAAGGCAATAGGAAGGCATCAGGGTTGGTTCTTCGAGCTGAAGTCTGAAGTCAAGGCTAGATAGGAAGGATGCAGGTTTCAATATAATCTTATAATCCATTTTGTGACTTAGACGCAGATAGCCAAATGCAGAAGAATTAGGGAATGCACATGTGATCTCTTCAGCAGTGCACATACACAGAAAAGGACATGAAGTTAATGTAGAAAGTAGAATAATGATTTTGAGTATTTGTAAGCAGAGTGTACTTGCCTCCAGCCTGGCCATGGCCTCACTATCCAAGATGTCCTATTCATTTCATTAGAGCTGATGGAATAAGGACATTACTTCATGCAGATGAAGACTGATTATTTGGATCTTCAGAGTCAGCTTGAATTTGGCTTTGAATCTCCACTGGCAAGCATGCTTCAGCAACTTTAGTATATCTCTTTCTTTCAAATCTTTCCTTTTTAAGAATTATTCTTCTAGGCAGGTATATTTCACCCACCATGCCCTTTTCATACATTTTAAGGGGTATTTTTCTTACAGATACTCTTGGTCAGATTGTCACAGGTGGCCTTTAACACTGATCTAGATACTCACAAGACCTTGAATTCTCTAATGACAGTAGTGTTTCTCAGCTAGCAAAGTGGCAGTGCTAAAAGAATAGATATTTCTGTGTCAATTGTAACTTCATTTCCCAGATCTGTAGGTACTCATAAATAAAACCCAAAAGAACACACAGGGCTTTGAACCGCTGCAAGATTTCTCATTTGGCTAGAATGTGGTTATACTGAACTTATAAATTTATGGGAACAATTTAGACATCTCAGCATCTCAGAATGATACGCTGTACATGGCACTTCAGTGTACTAGAAATCCCTGAAGTGACATTTGATGCGGGATTTAGGTCACTGCAGTGATAAGAAGTCCATTGTACCCTGGTACATTGTGGTAATGATCAGTATACAGAATCTAACCAACAGAATGATTGAGACTGGAACTGACTTCTGGAAGTCATCTAGTGAAACAGGGCCACCTAGGCCCTAGGTTGCCAGGACTGTATCCAGATAGTTTTTGTGTATCTTCAAGGAGAGAGACTTCACAAACTCCCTGAGCAACCTGTGCCAATGCTCAGCCACCCTTATAGGAAAAAAAACAAACCAAAACCAAACAACAGTGTTTCCTGATCTTCACATGGGACCTACTATGTTTCAAGTGGTGCTCACTGCCTCTGGTCCTGTCACAGGGTGCCACTGGAAAGAGCCTGGCTCCATCCTCTTTGCAGCCTCCCTGTAGGTATTTGTACACATTGATGAGATCCCTCCTGAGCCTTCTCTTCTTCAGACTGAGCAGTCCTAGCTCTCTCAGCTTTTCCTTACAAGAGATACACCTTCACCATCTCTGTGGCCCTTTTTTTGGACCCTTTCCAGTATCACAGAATCTTAGAATATCTCTAGTTGGAAGGGAATCGTAAGTATCATCGAGTCCAGCTCTCAGTAGCCCCATCTTTTTCTTGTCCTGGGGAGGCCAGAATTGGACCCAGTACTTAGGTGTGGCCTCACCAGTGCTGAGTAGTGTCACCCCTAACCCCACTCAGCCTGCTGGCAACACTCTTCATCAATGCATCCCAGGATACTGTCTGCCCTTTTGGCCTTGAGGGCACATTGCTGGCTCCTTTTTAGCTGCATCTGCCATGAGCTCCAGATCATTTACTGCAAAACTGCTTTGCAGCTGAGTGCCCCCCACTGTGCATGGGGTTGTTCATTCCCAGGTGCAGGATTTTGCACTTGTTGAATTTCACAAGGTACCTGTCCGCCCTTTTCTTCAGCTTGTTGAGGTCCCCCTTGATGGTGGCACAACCCTCTGATATATCTGCCACCCCTTCCAGTTTTACATCATCAATAAACCTTCTACTTCTAAAGTGCAGTCTGCCTCATTATCCAGATAATTAATGAAGATGTTCAATGGGATCAGACCCTGTACTGACCCCTGGGGTACACTGTTAGTTACTGGCATCCAAACAGAATTCATGCCACTGATCATCACCCTCTAGGCCCAGACATTCAGCCAGTTTTCAACCTGCTTTACTCAGTATGGGCTCATCCAGCCCATGCTTCATCTGCTTTTCTGTGTGAATGTAATGTAAGACAGTGTCAGAAGCCTTACTGAAGCTGAGGTAGATAGTGTCTACAGCTCTCCCGTTACCTATCATGCCAGTTATTGCAGTGCAAGGTTATCAGGTTGGTCAAGCACGAACAAGTGTTATTGCTCGGACAATTGCATTTCCAGCAGGCAGAATTACAGGCAACATGTATAAGAATAGATTTAGGAACCTGTCACAAAAGGCTAAAACAAGGTGTGACTCTGGCTTCCTGTTTTTGAATAAAGTTAAATTCAGTGAGTGCCACTTCTCCCATATTAAGGGTTGCATATTTTTTCTTGATACCGATAATACTTAAATCAAGATGGTCTTTTCTTAAAAAAAAAATAAAAATGAAATGATATCTAATGTTATCTAACTCAAACATTCATATATGTTGTAGGACATCACAACAGAGGGGTTAAGCATCTGTTTTCTTAAATTCTTGCAGAATTTTTGACCACGAAAGCTTTAGAAGCCCTTCTTGTTGGGGATATTTTGCTTTGGTGAAGCAGTCAGCTACTTACTGGCCTGAAGAGATAATAGTTCTGCAGTTGGAAATAAGGCCATTTGAGATACTTGGATACTTATCCCAGTTCAAATGAATATTTAAGGATTTTATATGAAATAGGCAAGCTTCAACAAGAGAGAAGATCCTTAAATATTCATCAGAACAGGGATTAGGGTTTGAGTCTCTCTGGCAAATCCCCTAACAACTGGTCTACAGAATTCTTTTTTTGCATTCTGTATTGCTCCTTGAGTAGCTAAGTGTTTCTTAAAAAACAGAACAGCTTCATAGGTAGACCACAAGAGAGCTTTTCCTCAGTGCATCACACAGACCCGTAATTAAGCACAGACCTAAGTTCAGACTTCTGCCACAAATCAAGCAGAAAAAGGAATTAGTATATTGCCCCCTCTGCACCAGGTGAAGACTTAAATAGTTAGGTTTCTGAATGTGAAAGGAGGCATGTCTTTGTCAGGTGGGTTAATATGTGATTTGAACTGTGGTACTCTACTATGCATCCCATAGAACCGGAGGAATTACTAAGCACTAGGTTCTACTCTGTGGCTGACGTACTGATAATACTGGGACCTTAAAAGGAAAAGATATAGTAGATTTTAAAAAGCCAGGTTTCCTAAATGATGGGGTTTAGAACACAAAGTGGGTTTGGGCCCTTATGCCTTTCTTGGAAATCTGTCCCTAATATGTCAGGTATCTGTAACGGAAAGCTTTTTTAAAATAAAAGTACAATGTTAGATAATTTTCATCTTTTTGGGTGGGAGGGAAAGGGATCAAAGGAAGTACAAGACATTTTTTCCTGTTAGTGACATGTTTTTCATATTTCTAGAAGAACTTTTATATCATAATTGCTCATTAAAAACACTGTCTAGGACACAGAGCTCTTCCTGCAGTTTTCTCTTTTTTTCAGGTTTGTAGCTAATCACTGTGAGTATCTGAGCAGAGTGATAAACAGGAACTATCTGGATGTTTTAAAAAAAGAGTGGTGACACTGAGTAGAAAATGAAATGTCAAATTGACCCAGCTCTTCTTTCTTGAAATGGAGCTTTTTACAGTCACATTAGTCAAGATATCATTGATTACAAGAGCTCTTTTGAAATTTGTTAAAAGCTTGCAGTTAACAGACAATTTTATTGAATATTGCTAGCACAAAAGCACAAATCCTTCTCACTAGCAGCAAGCAAATTGCCTTAAAGCTTTTGTAAAAAGCCAGGGAGAGAGAAAAAGTAAAGGAAAATTGCAACAATTTAAATGTTATGTTGTGTATAGCTACTGTTTGGCTGGGGTGTGGAAATCAGCATCTTGTAAGTCACACATAGAGCAGACTCTTACATTTGTAGTTACAATTTCGCTCCCTTCATAAGCTTTTGGGACATTTATCTTCATTCATATTGTCTTTGGTTAAATTGCAGGCTGTATGGCTTAGGACCAAAGTCTCATATTTGCCTGTGAAGTATGCAGCAGAAGTTGGCTACTATGTAAATTGACTTGAATTATAGTGTGCCCCTTATAGGTAGTGTCTTTCATCCAAGACGGAATACTGAAACCTGTTCTTGGCTTTTACACAGCCTGGTTAAGCATAATTTCTCATGTCAGTGAAAGTTATACATGAGTAAATGTGAAATGAAGATTTGATAAATAAAATTATTCTTCTGTGTTCTGGATCCATTTCCTTCTTATACTCTTGTGCTCAGGAAGGTACGATGAAAGGAGTAGTAAAATTAAGTATTCCTTATATTACTGTAATAAATTCCACATATACCTAAGCTTGTTTTTGAGGGAATATAAAAGAATCTGTCAAGCAATAATACTACCTTTGTGTGTGTGTGTGTTTTATTTCAGTTCCTAAAAGAATCGTATTGTACATACTGATTTAAGAAAACAGTGTTCTGGAGAGGAAAAAGAAAGGTGGAGGTTTTCTTTTACCTTTTTCATAGAGAACAATTGTTGCCTCATGCTCAGGAGGAGCTGACAGCTTAACATCATTCTGCTTCGTATAAATATTTGTCTATTTTTTAAGAGATTATACTCTATATGAATGATACAGCACTTCGATTTGTAATAAAAACCCCCAGACATTTTCATTTTGGTGGTGGAAAATTTAAAACGTGGTTGTAATGAATCAAAATGGTAAACCAAGGGCAAAGGGAAAACATTTCTGTCTAGAAACTACAGTACTTCCAGATCCTCTGAAATATTTGGGCAATGTAGTCCCTTGGCACACCCATTTCTGTGCACTGTTTAGGATCAAAGTTACATTTTTTTCTGCAGGTCTTCTGATAGCCTCTCCTTAATTATTGTGGAGTGGCCTGGGACTCTTGCTCTCTGTCCCTCCCCACCCAGTCAGTGTAGGGGCTGTGTGCACAGCCAAGAAGATGTAGCCAGGACATGCCGTGTCTTGCAACCTCAAGCTGAACTGGAATTCTGAATACAGGAGAGGGCACTGTATGCTGCTTACTGACCTGGGAGCCAGAAAGATCTAGAGCTACTTCAGGACCTGTACACTTCTAGCAGCGTTAGTTGCCACCCAGCATCTGGGTGAAATCTAGTTTAAACAGTAAAATACCAATGATATTTATTACAGTCTCTTAATCACTGCTTACTATGTTTTGATTACTTTCAGCTTCATGTGTTACTAATCCATTGGTTGCACCAAAAAAATCCCCCAAAACCAAACCAACCAACAACAAAACAAAACAAAACAACCAAAACAAACAAATCAAACCCAAAAGCCAAACCCACAGGTTTTACCTTTGGCAATCTGTTTACATATAGTACGAGGAAATGGAGCTGACCCTTCTTTGCTGGGACAGCTTGTTATTCTATATATTTCTTCATCTTTGCAAAAATATCAGCAAAATAATTTTAAGTAATCTGTGGGAAATAATAATAAAAACCATTTAACTGTTAAAGTATAAACAAATCAAACACATTATAGACTCTTCTGTTATGGTTCTAAAATCATTTGGGCTTGAAATTAAGACTGGCAAGCCATGACGGCATTTAGTAAAGAGAAAATGAAGTATTAATTGTTCTATTTTTCAGTCTCCAGTCTGCAATTTGAATATCTAATCGGTTTCTTCTGTAACCTCTAACTGATATAAGACTTTGCTGCCTCGGAATTGTTCACACAGAGTTCCAAACATGCCCCAGTTTTGATTTAATTTTTTTATTTTTTGGATTGACATTGAATATTCCAGCTTACTTTTCAGCTTTGCTGCTCCTGTCATTGCCAGTGAAATAATATCAATAATCTAGAACTTTCAGAATTTCATTTCCTTTGAAGCTGTGAATAACACATTTTGAGTGAGGCTGCTGTTTAAGGACTTTGTAAAGTGAAATGTTCTAAGGAATAAATAAGGTTTTGACTTGGCTGGCCTACTTCTGAGATACAGGGCCTGATTCTTTTCATCATGGGAGAGCTAAAAATCACAGTGTCCTGGTGATAGTCAATTACAGTGTTTCTTCTGTTAAAGTACATTATGTCTTGCTTAAAACTTTATTTACTACTTCTGAAATTATGAATTTAGAAGTAAAAAGTATATTGTGGCCCTTGTAACTGCACCACTGTTCCATAAGCCTGCTGCCTAATCAGATGTTTTATACTTCTTCAGAATGAATGGAAATAAATTAAAAGCAATAAAATCAATACTGATTTTTTTTGTGCATACTCAGTGAATGAAAAAGTAGCCTTTCCTAATGAATAGAATCAGGCATTTGCACCACTGAGTACTTAAATATAAACCTGTTATCCATAGCCATTCATTAATTAATGATCTCCCTAAGTAGACACAAGGGGGAAGAAAACAGAGGTAGAACACTTGGAAATGGAATTAATACTTAAATGCTAATGACTCAGTTTTCAAGAGGACAGTCAAGTGAATCAAATTAATAATGGAGTGTGTCTTAAAATTGCGTATTAATTGATGGACCTGTGGATAAGTGCATGAGGCCAGTATTGAAATGAAAGGATGCCTGTATGGGAGGAAAGGGAATATTTATCTTTATGTATTTGCTATATCTTATAACTCTTTTTCTTTAATTCCATATCTTTACATATGCAGTATTTGTAAGACACAATCTGATGCCAATTAATCTAATGAAAACGTGTTTTGGGATATACCTTACTTAAAATGTCTCATAATATAAGTAGAAAAAATGACAGCCTGAAGCAGCAATAGCAACACAGGATGTTGTTGTTAAAGTACCAGCAAAGGGGTCTTGGGAAATCTGAGTTCAATTCTCAAAGCTGTTGAAAGCTCCATGTGATGCTAGGCCAGGCATTTGAAAATTTTAGGAAGGCCATCAGTCTCTGGAATTCCCTATAGTCTTGGGCACTTTTGAAAATTACTTTCCATAAACTGTCAGCAGCACCTCTGTGTTTATCACAGCTTTCACTTGTATTTTCAAATATCAGCTCCATCATAACAGAGATGAATGTTTCCTGGTTGTGTTGTAGAGCACCTAGTGAACTGGAGCTCTTCATGTGAATTTCTAAGCACTCTGTGAGGGCAAACACATATTCCACATCCTGGAACACACAATTCTTGAACAGTGATAAGCTGAACTTAAATTGTAGAAAAATAATTCTTATACTACTAATTCAGATTTAGTAATTCTTACTACACTATTCCTTGAACGAATAGTGCTACTAGACTTGTTTTAAGGCTCGAGCCTTGTACTTGGTCAGTTGAGTGAATGCAGTGTACTTTTTATAATGGATTGCAGAGCTGTGAAGTTTCCCAGACACGTACTGAGCTATCTCAATATTTTATAAGCATCTCCTCATGAAATTTATTCCTGAAACCCCTAGCAAACAGTCCGGAGACTAGAATTCATAGTTTCATGTAATATGAATTCAGATGGTTCTTCCCTCAAGAATACAGGTGTTCTGTATGTGGTGGCTAAGGAACTGATGGACAGGGGTAGAGCAGTTGATGTCATCTACCTGGACTTGTGCAAAGCGTTTGACACTGTCCCACATGACGTCCTTGTCTCTAAATTGGAGAGGCACCAATCTGATAGGTGGACCACTTGGTGGATAAGGGACTGGCTGGATGGCCACATGCAAAGAGTTGTGCTCAATGGCTGTGTCCAGCTGGAGATCAGTAACGAGTGGTGTCCCTCAGGGGTAGGTGTTGGGACCGGTCTTGTTAATCATCTTTGTTGGTGACATGGACAGTGGGATTGAGTACACCCTCAGCAAGTTTGCCAATGACACCAAGCTGGGTTGTTTGGTTGATACACTGGAGGGAAGGAATGCCATCCAGAGGGACCTTGACACACATGTAAGGTGGGCTGATGTCAACCTCATGAAGTTTAACCATGACAAGTGCAAGGTCCTAAATCTGGGTTGGAGCAGTCCCAGGCACAGCTACAGGTTGGGCAGAGGAGAGATTGAGAGCAGCCCTGCGGAGGAGGACTTGGGAGTGTTGGTCGATGGAAAAATGAACATGAGCCGGCAGTGTGTGCTCACAG
>JAOEHX010050302.1:23767-41003 GCA_025448015.1 Bolborhynchus lineola
TCCTTGGCCAGACCAAAACATTCTGAGCAGTAACCAAAACATTGGTGTTATCAACACTGTTCCCAAGCTGAAAGTCAAGAAAAAAAAAGAAACACAGTTCTGCACCAACAACCAAGAAGGAGAAAAACAACTGCTACTGCTGAACCCAGGACACAGTGTAAATACAATACAAAGAATAGCAGGACTATTCTCTCAGCCAATACGCATGATGAGCCATAAAAACAATTTGGATATATATGTGCTGCAATAAATACAAAAGGCAAGTTTAGTAAGTTTCTGTAAAGGAAATATTTTCTATAGTGCTATCTATAGAAAGGAAAAACATACCAATACTCTTAACTAAATTTTTTGACAAAGAACTCAAAAGCATTAGGAAAGTCCTTAAGTCAAGACTTGGTTGTGAGGGTAAAGATCAGTCAAGATACTTCAGTTACTTCTGAAGAATAGAAAAGTAATATAAAAAATAGATTTGGGATCTAGCACAGAAAAAGAGACATTTTTTTTTTTTACTTTTCAGATATTTTTGTTTGTTTTTATAGGAGACATATTTGAGTTCAGATTATGTACAAAATGCAAAAAAAACCCCAAAGAAACTCTAAAGCACATCAATTTTGTAGAATCATTCTTTTTTCTGGTTTTGTGCAAAGCTTGTTTGTGCTTGTTTTTTTGTTTTTTTGTTTTTTGTTTTTTTCCTGTTGCTTTATATGGAATTCAGAGATCCATCACTATTAGTTTCCAGATTTATTTCTTTCCACTTTATTCTTATTGGATGCAATGATTTGAAGTATGTTTTTATTCTGTAAAGAAACAAACCATTCCTCAAAAGTCTGTGTTTCTTCAAGTGGCTTACTCATTCTCCTGTGTAACATCTCTGTATACACAGCTTTTTTGAATGATTTTGTATTTTTCAGAGAGAACACTTTGTGAGCTTAAATGTCAGTGATTTCCCCAAAAGATGACCTCATTAAACTCCATATATATTCCCCAAGAATTTACATTATCTTTTCTGTCAGTAGACAGAAATAAGACTACAAAAATAATACCCATTTAATAAATACCCTTTAATAACCATGTATGGCTTGGTTTTTTTTTCATTTTTCTTTAAAGGCAAAAGTTTGTCTCATTAAAACTGAAAATGCAATAATTGCTATTAAGGTTAAAATTTTCAGAGTATTTTAGCGTGCAAGCTTCCAAGCTGATTTTGGTCAAAATTATTTACAGTTATTAAAATGAAATTCATCATATCGAGCTTTCTTATTGACAAGATCTGATTTTTCCATTTTGCTGCCACTGTACTCAGAATTATTTTTTAAAGAGATAGTGCCTTGTTACACTGAAAATTTCTTAATTGCTTTGTTGAACCAAGAAAGCAAAAAAATCCTTTTAAGTCATCCAATACAGCTTTTCAATGCCTTTGCTATGCTCATGACTTTGGGGAAACTGTGGCAACTCTGTAATAAATTTGATGGTCATGAATATTTGTTTTATTCACATGCACTGTAACCCCTACTTCATTTCTGATGGGATTTCCTTGTTAATGTAGCACTAAAGTGCTATAAAAGTATTTTCCCTCTTCTAAATGAAGTTAACAGGTAAGCTAATAGAACTAATTCAGGAATGTGCATATTGCTTTATCTCTGGAGGTCAAAAGTAAGATTCTGGCAAAATTTTAAATAAATCAGCCGTTCGCTGGTTAGAATGATAAAACTGTGCTCCTTTAAATTGTGAGTTAATGAACTGTATTTTTTTCATAATATTTTATCTAAACTTTGTGTTGTTTAGCTGGATAATTAGATAAGTACTTTAAGCTCCAAAATATTGAAGTTACCACTCATGACTGCAAATAGATGCATGCTATGCTTTAAATATGCATTACATTCTCCTTAAGTCATTTGAATTTAGGTAAGTGCATATTCTTAGAATTTATTGAGAGCAGTCTACTGTAGATCTTGCAGATAAAATTCTAATGTCAGTATGACATGAGATGAGCACAAGCGGAACAGCACAGTAGAGCTTTGTGGAGAGGTCAGTGTAGAGTTCACTGGCAGAATGAGGTCAATAAATTTCCACAGATGCCAGATATTTTTCTGCCTATCTTTATCAGTACTGCAATTAGACAGAAGGGTGGGAGAGCAAATACAATGTACTTCTACTGTGAACAATAATAAACTTTATTCAGGTCTTTCTGACTGATCTGAAAAGTAAACAGGTGATTTTACCTGTTTGTTTTCATTTTGTTGTGGGTTTTTTTTTTTTTTTTCCCCCTTATTGCCTTTGTCTTGGATTAGTGAGGTTTTTTTCTACGAACTTTTGTGGATACTTCAGTAAGCTTTCAAAGGCATTTAGGTTTTGGTTGTTTTCAGCTTTTTGGTGGCAGGCTCTTCATGTAACACTTTAAGTAATTGCTCTACTCTATTCAGTTGGAATGACAAACAGTAGAAAGTTAATTAACAAAACATAAAAAAAAGTACACTGCAGGGCAGGTTAGTAGAATGGTAAAGAAGTAACGATTTAGAGTATTTGCACAACTTTCTTTATAAAGCAATTGCTCTTCATTATAATAATGCCAGCAGAGCAAATCGGGGAAAAAAAATGTGTTGCATTAGCAAACAATTAATGAGCATTTGTAGCTGAGTGGAAACCACTTTTATGTATTATTTCATTAAAAGTTTACAGGATACATGAGACCAGAGAATAAATAAAGGTAATGATTTCAAAGTAATGGTCTCCTAGGGGGCATGAATATTGAACAAACGTGTTAGTCTTGCCTACTTACCTAAGCCTTAAAACCCAGGGCTTTTTATACCTTAATTTTTCTGCTCATTCTTTCATTAAAAGATCAAAGTGTGCTATTAGATAAAAGAGAAACTGGCACAGGTATTTCAGAATTATCATTAGAGCTGCATTCTCTATTGTAGCTTAACAAGAGCTCCCTTTTTATGTTAAATCACCCACAATTTAAATCCTTTTTTCCATTGTGAAGGATAACTCTTTGTGTCTTTGCAGAAAGTAGCAAGTCTGGTAGAGGTTGATAACTTTTGAAATAGCGATCAGTGTTTCCTTGGCTGCATACCAACCTACACTTTTTATTTTGGCAGTCTTCCATCAAAGCTGTACAACCAATCTCTGTGCTTGCATGTGTTCTGGGGTGACAGACAGGTTCTTTGCTATCTTCATCATTGTTTCACATACTCGGCATTTGTAGGCAGACCTAGTTAGTCCTTTCTTCATTTCAGCTGACAGACAGGTTTGTTAATGGTTTCAATACAATACAGCTGTCTTGCTTCCTTATGTCATGCGAATAAACGTCATGTAACCAATAAGCACACAGACTGCCTGGAGTTTATGTGAAAAAATATACATATGAGGATCTTGGATATTTCAGGGTATTCCTTCAATCTGACAGTTATTTATGGAAACAGCCACTGCTGCTTGTTTTCCTTTTGTTTCCTTTTATTCCTCCTTGCCTGCCTGTATTCATCTGCTGGTTGTTGTCTCACACTTAGATTTTTAAAGTTTTGGGAACAAACTGCCTCAGTTGTGTGTTGCTATGAGCCTACCACAAAGGTCTCCCTGTTTTTGGCTGAGCTTTTTAGAAACCAGAAGTATATGTAAATAATTGTCAGGTTTCTAGCAAACCTCTGCAAATCCCATTATTGCTGCAGCTTTACCATCCCCATTTCCAAGTACATCCCACATGGTCTAAAAATTCTTTTTTGACTAGGCTATAAACTGCTCCTTGCTTTATTAAATGGCTCTAGACTTTGATAAACATTGTTTTAATGAGTGTGAGTGTGGTTATAGTAAAGGTTCAGGCAAGGTACTTGGAACATATGAATGTTATTTGTGGCCTTACCACCCAGGTCTTGCACATTTGTGAAACAGACACAGTCACACTTACTGGATTATTGAATAGGGCTTTGCTATGCAAGGGAACTTCTGGGCTGAGTGGTCATCTAGAATGTATATTTTAAGCGTAAAGGGATGTTATTCAAGTTTTGAGTTCTTTGTAGTACTAGAATTTAGTTCTGGATAAAATATATGTAGATTTTCCAGTGCACAGGCTGCTCAATCTCTTAAATTAATTTTTAGTGGTGAATTAACCCAAAAACAGCGTAGATACCTGCTCTAGCCCTCTTGCTCACATTTGTCATGCTGTTCATAATTGCTGTCTTATCCATTGGCTGAGATGACCTTGTTCATTTCATTGAATGCATTTTGCTAATATTTTCCATCTAGTGCACAGGTTTTCCCTGATAACTAATATTAGCCTCCAGCATGTAGCATGATAGGCTGTGGAACCTGTAATTCATGAATAGCAGTGGGTGAGCAATGGTGTTATGGTGGGAGTCAGTGAGGAATATCTGTGGCTGAAATGTCCTGCACAGTCCCAACAGTAATGTGTGCATTGGTTGACTTGAGGCCGCATGGAAAGGTCAGAACTACAAGAAACATGAAGATTCTCCTGTTACTTTTGTTGGAAGGACAATCAAGCACAGTAGTCTGCAAGACTGAGTCAGATCATAGTGCTGCTTTTGGGGCAGTTCATAAGAGCCAGATTTGCTACACTTGAAGATGAAGTCTTCTGCTTTTCTCTCTCATTGTTTGCAAAGAATGAATATTTAGCTGAACAGTCTGTAGAGTTATTTTTGGTCATCCAAATTGTGGAGACATGAATGCTAATACTCAGAATTTTTTACTGCCTTCATGTTACAAGTCTTTTATCCCCAAATCTGCTCATGTGTAAACAGATAAAGGCAAAGGAACACCAGTAGTACTTAGGGATGAAGAAAGTGGAGGGCATTCAATGATTTTTTTTTTTTTTTTTTTTTTTTTTTGCCTCAGTCTTTAATAATAATGGTAGACATTTGGCTGCCTGGTCCCCTGAGTTGAGGGCCACAACTGTGGGAGCATTGACTTGGCATTTGTAGACACTGAAATTGTAAAGGACCAGCTGAATATTCCCAAGTCCATGGGGCCTGATGGAATTCATTCCAGAGTGCTGAAGGAGTGCCATACTTAGTGGATGGTAAGGCAGGACCCCTTCTGGTCATCTACCAAAGGTCTTGGTTTTCTGGTGAGGTCTCTGCTGACTGGAAGGTAGCTAGTGTTATTCCAGTTTACAAAAAAACCTCAATGAAAGATGCTGAGAACTATGACTTGTTAGTCTAACCACAGCTCCTGGAGAAATTATGGAGAAGATCATACAGGGTACTACTGAAAGGCATTAATGAGTAATGCAATCAACAGGTACAGTGAACAGGTTCACAAAGGAAAAGTCCCTTTTTAAATAATTCGATGTATTTTTATAATAAGGTCACCTGCATAGTGGATGGAAAGAAGAGAGTGGATGTAGTTTTGGGATTTTAATAAGGCTTTTGATAATACCTCTCACTGCATCCATTTGGACATTCATCATCTAGTCCAACTGCCCTACCAGTTCAGGGCTGATTGGCATTGACCACTGCTCAAGGAAGCCTGTTCCAGTGTTTGACCACTCTTTCAGAAATGAAATGCTTCCTACTGTCCAGTTTAAACCTCCCCTGGCATGGGTTTGAACCATTTCCATGTGTCCTACCACTAGATCCCGAGAAAAAAGCTCAGCACTTCCAAATCCACTTCCTCTCCTCAGGAAGCTGTAGAAAGCAATGAGGTCACCCCTCACCCTCCTATTCTCCTAACAAGGCAAACCCAAATTCCTTAGCCACCCATCATACGACATTCATAACAGTCCTTTCACCAGCTTTGTTGTTCTCCTTTCGATGCATTCAAGGACCTTCAGATCTTTCTTAATTTGTAGGGCTCAGAATTGCACACACTATTCAAGGTGAAGCTGCAGCAATGCTGAATACAGCAGGTTAATCATCTCCTTTGGCTGGTTGGTTATGCTGCATTTAATGCACCCCAAGATGTGTTTTACCCTCCTGGCAAGGTTAGAATTTTGCCATAATATAGTCTAATCCTAAAGAGTTCAGGAGATTCTTATTTGTGATTTATTTGTTTGTATCCAGGATGTACTTTGGAGGTAGTATTTCTTTGCAGACTTGGTTATTGTTTTCAGATGGTAGTATGACTTGCTTGTTACCTTTGTAAAACTGATGTCCCTTCACATTTCCTGATGAAGCATGTGATAGTATAAAGTAAATTAAAACAGAGGCCAAATTGGACAAATGTCTGGCAGGCATCGTTTGTGGGTTTGTCTTAATAGAGGGTTGTCACTTTCTTTTCTTTCTTTTATGCCATTCATCAGGGTAAGCCAGCCCACAGATCTTTACAGTAATATCCAAAAAAATTTCTAGCCTCAAAGACAGCATCAATTCAAACAAGACTTGTACCAGCAAAGTGACAACCTATTGTTCTCCTTCAGAGAGTTCATTTTGGTGTCAGTTATAGCATCATAATGTGCATTGTATTATTGTTCTACTAAGTGAATTGCTGATGTGTATAATGATGCACCCGTTAGTCAAGGAATCCCTCAGAAGCCAAATGGTGCTATAAAATTGACGTACTCGCACTCAGCCAGAACTGTCAGGATGTTTCCTCTGCATTATGCAATATTTTCTGCTTTATGGCTGTTAAAGGCAATAACAAAACAGCTGTCGTTGAGTGGTATGTTGTCAGGTATCAGTGAAAAGCATTGAGCTTATAATAGTAGTGTGATGCACAGTGCAATAGCTAAGGATGGGTCAGTGCTTTTATTATGAACCCTGGAGCTTTATTCTCTGTGCATATGTCTTTGCCCTAGGCAGGAACTTGCCAGATAGCAGATAAGCCCTGGAGCAGTGACCAGCTGTGCTTGCAAAATTTTAAATAATCTAACCATATAGCTTCATTTTATTTCTGGAAATAAAGCTTTTTGACAGACTGACAATGAACTTTGCAAGTTTGTGGGTCTAACACAAAGTAGGTGCTGACAAGTCTTCTGGTTTTGTCTCTGGTTGTTCAACTCAACTGCATTAACTTCCATTGTAGAAGAGGTGAAGGGAGATGGTAGAAAGACATCCAGTGTATCTTTAGTGCAACATCGTAAAGATTTATTTTTTAAAAATTTTTTTTTGTTGAATTTTGTTGATACTTTTCTTGGGGATCCCAGGAATGCTTTGAATACTAGGGAGCCTCAGAGGCTTTGCCCACATTCCTGGCCACCTGAGTTTGAGATGAAGCTGCCTGCAGTTTTAAGGAAGACATCAGGACCTCTGCCAGACTTCTAGCTCTGGAAGCTTTTTCACTGAAAGGGCAGAAGGGATAGATGATCATCTGAGACCCATTCACTGCACAAATCCTTGTATCTTGGAGGGCGTGCTTCAAACACTAGAGGTCTGAAAGACTGGTCTCCACAGGTGTCCCAGGTACTTCTATGGAAAAGAAATGTCAGTGGGAATTCTCATGACCTTGAACACCATTCTATGGAGCCATGTAGTGTTCATGACCAGCATAATTTGAGGATCAAAAATATTATTTTAATATAGCCCAAATATAGAAGAAAGGATTATTTCTTTACATAATTACTGGTAGTAACATTTTTTGTCATGTAGCAAGCATATACAAAAGCTACTACCCTTCATAAATGCCTTAGTACTTTCTCCTACTGCTACAGTTATGTCAAACAGATGCATAGTTTATCACAGGAGATTGATGAGAGTCACTAATTGCCCTCAGTTACTGAAGTTTTACTTCAGTGCTGTGGAACAGAAGCATGCTTCTCTCTTCAGATAGCAAGCAAGCATTGCAGTTGGTTTAATGATCACTTCTTAAGATAAGGAGCAGCTTATAACTGGACAAAGACCAGAGAGCAGAGGATGAACAAAAGATTAAATGTCTGTTGGTATAAATTTGACTTTCATTCAGCTGAAAGGAATAAAAAGAATAGGAAAGAACTAAACTAAGTCTTAGTCATGAAAGCCCATTGGAGAGAGAGTTTTCTAGCTAAACAAAACCAACAGCTGTTACCATAACTCTTTCAGAGGGCTTCAGATTAGGAAAACAGTCTCTGAAATACAAATAACCTGATTATGAGAGGCAACAGAAGAGCGTAATGTTTGAATACAATTCAGCAACAAAAACTGTCAGTTAAGTTGTTGAGAAAGGGGTAATTTAAACCCTTAATCAGAAATTAAACTATTTCTTCAAAACCCAAACTTTTCCCTATTTCTTTTGGAATGAACTGCATGTTTTCTATAGGCTATACTCTCCCAACCTCAATATGGCACTCCTCCAACCTCAATGATTTAGCATTTGTGTCCTTGGAATGCAGGTATGTGACAATCCAGGGACTAATGAAGCCATCAACTCTTCATTTACCAAAGTGGCTTGAAGTGTGGAACAACAAAGAGTCATGAAGCATTAACTCAGGCAGGAGTTCTCAAAAATACATGGTTTACAATAACTCAGAAAAACAAATCTCTCAAAACTGTAAGTTAAACTAAGGTCTTTTTCTTCCATTTCTAGCCTTCTGTAGCCTCACCTCCCTATATTCCTTCTCTCCAGCATGGGTGTTTGTTAGACTCAGTAGTATTTGTGAGAAAATTTCCTTACCTAATTTTGTATCAAAGCTGCAATGTACTCTATAAATTGGTTTTATAGTCTTTATAACACCATTGGCTACTCAGCATGAGGGTATTTGCATTTCTAATAAAATAAAATAACACATCTAGAAAGATATTTGCTGGTGGGAACAGCATGGTTCCTGTGTGTGGTCGGTAATAGAAACCTTGAATATAATTTTGGCTCTCTTGGTGTATCTAAAGTGGATATGTTCTGAATTATCTATTCAGTTATTATTATGTGCATTTTAAATATATGCATTGCTATGAGTAGTAAACAAATAGATGGCAAGGAATGATACATTATGACACAAAGAAGAGTAAAAGTTTTTCCTTTCTACCCTTCCCAATAACTTCATTTAATTTAAACTACTATTTAAGAGGACTCTCAGATAAATGTTAAGTTTCAGTCTGTGTCTCAGGACAATTATGATTATTTTTTAGATCAAATTTATTGTAAGTAATTTGATTTGCTAAAATTTATTCATATTATTTGATACATAGGCAGTATCATGGGATTAGCAGCCACGATTCCCATCTTGAAATCAAGTCTAAATATTCTGTATGCAGCATTAAACTCAAACTGCAGCCAAAATTTGGTTTTTTTTTTATGCTGCCTTTTGAGAGAACTAGGGTCACTATGCACCTTGGTCTTCCAGTGATTGAGACATTCAGTTTGAGCTCTTTATTTATGAGGTCAGACTGCTTTTCTATGGTTACTGTTGTTGTGTAAAGGAACTGTACAATTCTACACGGTAAACAAAAGTCTAAGCTCTGGACAAGGAGAAGTTGCGCATTTTAAGGGATTATGCCTTCTGAATAGAGGTTCCCTCATTTCCTCCTGTGATCTACTTTGTACCCTGAGATATCAGCATCTCCCTATTCATAGTGCAAAGTTTGTAGGTACGCAAGTCAGCACTCTGGCAGAGACTGCATTCTTATGAATTTGACGGAGAGCTGGGGTACAGTAATCAGAAGCACTAAATGGGGATCCTTCTGTTAAGGACTAAATTTTCAAAAGAACCATAGGTTTATAGCATGGTCCGCAATAGGATAACAGGGTTCAAATCTGAAATTAAAGCTACTTTTATTTTTCCTAATATTTCAGATAATTTGTTTTCTATTGCATTTTTTTTTCTCATATAGGTTATTGATGGAGATGATTGTTATGCCAGATCTCGTTAAAAACACTTTTTTGTTTTTTTACCATATTTCAGAATGAAAGAGCAAGCCTCTTTAAAGACATTGGAAACTCCAGTGTTTCATGAGTATATGGAGAAGGAACGTTTTGGACAATACCCTCAGTAAAAGATAGCAGATTTGACCAGTGAATTGTTTTTTAGGGATAGGATTCTATAAAACATATGGGAATTCTTTTTTCAGAAAGTGATGGAGTGATTAGTTTCCCTTATACTCAAGGATTATTTCCTTTAGGCATAGGGATTAAAATGGGATTCTTAAAGCCATGTAATTTTGAAGACTTCAGCTTTTTGGCCTTCATAACATCTTGTGACAATGTGTTTCATAAGTTAATTAGATGTTATATGGTTAATTTTTATATGGTTATCTGATTCTATTTCAGTTCCATTTAGATTCTTTTTTGTATGAAGCTAAATGGTATGTTTTATCTGCATTATTTTCTAATGTTTCCATCTTATAATTCTAAGGGGTTCTTTCTCACAGCTTGTTTCAACTGAACTGGTAATAAAATGTTTTAGAACACTATTGAAAAGGTCAAGGCCTTGAAATAACAGAATTTCTGATGAACCCATTAGAGCTGCTTAGAGAGGCATGAATTTAAATGAATGTCTCATTCCACAGGAGATTATTTTGTTACCTTAAAACTTTAATATGGAAATATCTATCCTTCCTTTTATTTTTTTTTCCCAGAGAAATAAAAATTAGAATGAACACCAAGCATGCTGTTTTGATTACTCTTTTAACATCTCATGACCTTCACTGTTTTTTCAGTGAACACTGAATTTTGAACATTTCTGTGAACATGAATTATAGATATTATAGCAAACATGGCTAATTCATCTGACAAAAATTGGCAGAACTTAAGCTATAACAGTGTATTTATTAAAAAAAAAAAAAAAAAGAAAAAAGATATTTCAAAGTTTACCAAGGAAAAGACGGGAAGAGCACAAAAGGAATTCAAGTATACTTCAGGAAACACAGGGATAATGGGATATGTGCTGAGTTGTGATTTGTGAAGTTAGCTGGGATGACTGATGAAGGTGAGAAACCACTGTGGCAAGCTCCTTTTCTGAATTGTATGTCACAGCTCAGCTGTATATAACAGTTTGGAATTAATTTAGCATCATAGGATAGTTAGGGTTGGAAAGGACCTTAAGAACATCCAGCATCTCACACTAACCTATGTCACCCAAGCCTGAGTCCAGCCTGGCCGTGAGCACTACCAGGGATGGAGCATTTACCACTTCTTTGGGCAACCTGTTCCAATGCCTCACCACCCTCACAGTAAAGAATTTCTTCCTTATATCTAACCTGAACTTACTCTGTTTTAGTTCAAACCCATTACCCCTTGTCCTGTTGCTACAGTCCCTGATGAAAAGTCTCTCCCCAGCATCCTTGTAGGCCCCCTTCAGATACTGGAAGGCTGCTATGAGGTCTCCACGCAGCCTTCTCTTCTCCAGGCTGAACAGCCCCAACTTTCTCATCCTGTCTTCATAAGGGAGGTGCTCCAGTCCCATGATCATTCTCATGGCCCTCCTCTTGACTTGTTCCAACAGTTTCATGTCCTTATGTTGATTTGATGTTTCAGAGAAAATGTTAGCTAAATAGTTTTCATTGATTTTTTTTAACATGCTGCAAAATAAGGAAAGGGTGATTAAATTCCAGGGAAAAGAAATTCACTGTAAATTATTTCAGTTCAACTGTATTTTCCATAGTGCAGTGGTCAGTTATATATAATGTTGGAAACAGGAGTTGAGATTTGTTTAAATACTTGGTATTGGCCTCTAAATGAGTTGCTAGTGGTGAATTAGGTTATTAAAAGGTTAGAGAGTATGGTTTTAGTAATTTTGTGTTAGAACATCTATTTTTGACTGTCTTTTCTGATTGTATCCATTTTGCAGCTTTAGATTTTAGAAAACTTCATGTGATAATCTAACATTTGTTAGGTCTAATTTCTGCTTGAAGAAGAATGGGTAAAATTTATTGATGAGGGGAAGCTGCTAGCAAACAAAAAATGAAGTCTTCACATAGAACTTTACCTGAGGATTTATGAGATAAGATGATGTTATTTGGGAAAAAGAGTCTTGAACTTGACAAACTCAAGAAAATCCTAAAGGCAGATAAACCAAAAAGGAGATAACATTTGAATTTGTCAGTAATTGAAGACATGATGACTTGAGCAATGACAGCTGGACATGTGAAGAAATCAAGTGTCATCATGACAGGTACAAATTTTATTTGGTCATCTCTAAACCATGTTCGGTATCTCTTCAATAAATTAAAACTAATCCTTCATAAGCATGTTTTGCAGTGTTTGGAGCAGAGGGCAATATCCTTCAATGACAGAGAAATCCTCTTCTGTTTTTGCTTTCACTCCAATCACTTGTAAATGGATAAAGTTCCCGAATGCACCCTCCTTGCTGTCAACTTTTAATTAGGCGTGAAACCATCATCTCACAGAGTGAGCTTCCTTTGCCCTTAGAGGCTTGCTTCCTTTCACTTTGAAGTACCTCTGGCAAGGCATGTCCTTTTCAATAGCTTCTGCTCTCATCTGACTCTCTCATAATGCCTGGCAACATCATTTTTTATCCTCCCAGTTTGATATTGCCTTTATATTCCTTTTCATCCTGCAGTGAAATATTTGTTATTGAATAAACTGTTTTCTGAATTGGTGTATACTGTTCAATTCCACATACTGTGTTCACTGAGAATTGAACCCTCACTTGAAAATGTAATGAATATCCTATGATTTCTAGGAATAAAAAAGGGAAAAATAATAAAACAGTGAGTGATTTAATTGTTTTATATGACTTGTTAAACTACATTCACCACATATCATAACAACAGGACAGCAACAACTGAGCTGATGCAAACAACGTGAGCAGAAAGCAAACATGCACTTAATTTTAACCTTGCAACATAGTCCTAACTTCAGAGGCTGGAACATTCAGTCCATCTCCCGGCTTTCCTCATCACCTCAAAGCTGTAAGGACTGTAACCTCAGGCTGCTACAGGAAAATATCTACCTGCAGAAGCTGTATGACTTTCTCCCATTAGGGCATGGTGAAATACAGAGGTGCAGGAAAGGTCTAAATCAGCTATATAAGTTCCACTGTGTCTCATAAGTGGTATCTTATCACAGACCCTTGAAATAGTGGACTATTCTTTATGGCAAGAAAGATGGTTTCAGCACAGAAGTGCTGCCCACTGTTCACATTTGGTATTTGTGGCTGTAACAGAACTAGACATATTTCGGTAGGGTCTAGCCTGTGAGGTTCTCCTTAAAAGAACATTCATAACATGAAATTATCCCACTGGTTGCTGAGGAATCAGGATGCTCCTTACCAACTGAGGTAAAGTGAGTTAAATCTTTGCACCCTTGTAAGAAAAAAAAAAAAAAAAGAATGTAAAGCCTAAAAGGAGGAGCAACGTCCCATAGCAGAAAAAAAAAAAAATGCAAACCACAAAAGTACTGAGGCTGTTAATCCATGCCAAATTTTGTAAATACTAAAAAGATTCATGACACATTTTTTTAAATGCCTTGTACTATTTACCACAGTATCAGGATTTTAATTCCTTCTGGTCTTGCACATGTTTTATACTTGTGCTTGAGTTAGAAACAATGTCAGGTTATACCTGCAGAGGGGCAGAGCAGCGATAGAGCAGTGAAAAGCATAAAGCGCAGACTAGGTAGATCATAGTTTTCTAGAGAATTGTCAGTTTACTGGTTTACTTGCTGTTAGATGAAATAGATAATGGCTCTTGATATGGTCATATTCTTGTTGACTCCCAATTCTTTTCTAAGGAGAAGTGAGGGGCACAGCTGGTTGATATTATTTGATATTACTGTGATATCATCCTAAAATAGACCTGTTGCTTTGTTATCAAGGCAGGTGTAACGCCCAACAAGAGAAGCCTTAAAGCCAGGTACTAGGTCGAAAATGTACTGCTTATTCACAGAAAAAGGGTAAGTGATGCAGCTGTTTTGAGCCAGGGGAAGGTGACTTCTGTGTATTGCCTCACCTTTGTAGCAAGGCCATGTGGCTCATATTAGTCAGGTGAGGTAATCTAGGGTACTTCCTGGAAGAGCTGTGAGGTTACTTCCTTCAAGATCAACCTGAGACAAGCTTACGATTGTTCTGACAACTGACAATCTCTGACCATTGCCAGCTGAGTATTATTTCCCTATATTTCTCTCAACTTGGATAAACAAGAAACCAAATGCTGAAGGGTAAACTCTACTAAAGAGAGCTGAAATAAAAGAAGCAGTCAGAAGGAGAATGAGGAAGTGAATGCATGAATTGCTCCATGCTGCTTCTGTGCTGATTATATGTTTGATCTGCCTTTTCCAATTTTGAACTTTCAAAGCAGTTTATTTCTTTCTTTCTGTTTTATTAAATTTGTGCACACCTTTACCTTTCCTAGTTGCAGATCAAAAACCTGAAATGGTGGTTGGAAGATTACAAACTCATCAGAAGTTCCCATCAGCCACCAGAAGCTTAGTCTTGATAACACTCATTTGGCCAAAATTCATGTGTAAATTTTATTTCTTATGAACAAAAATTTATGTGTAAGTTTTATTTCTTATGTAGAAACCTCCTTTTTGTCACTCAAAAATTATGTTAGGCAGGGAAAGTCTTACAAAATTGCCTTGACCTTCTATAAGTAATGGTGTCAGAAAATACAGACCCTTGTGAACAGGTCTTTTACTGGTACTTGGAGTTGTGTAGCCTATTGAAAGCTAGCATTGGTAAGACCTGTTAGATTCTTTTCCTGAGTGCTTTCATCAGTTAAGTGTCTTCCTCTTACTGCTGACAGCAAAATACAGATGTCAAAGAGGAATGTTTTCTTTTGAAGAGATCATTCAGTACAGAGTGTCTATAGTTCATGTGCAATAAAAAATGTTTACCCTGTAGGCGGCTCCAGAGATGGTATGTTGATTAAGAGCCGCGTTTGCTATATACAGTGATCCTAGCAAAAAAAAAGTGAGCAAAATGTATCTGCAAAAAGAAGTGATGAAAAGGAGACATGCCCAGCATGTCCATTATATACAAAGATAAACAAGCGGAAGTGTGTGCAGTGTCCTTATGCTCTCAATTTTAAGCTACAGGGAATATAATTTCTTTTTTTTTTAATTCTGTGACAGCTGCAAAAAGTTGCCAATTTATTTGACTTCTTAAATGGATCTGAACAGAGATGATGTAGGGTGTTTCAAAAGGTGTTTGATGAAAACAAGCCCAGCCTCTGATTCTAGTCGTCCCTTACTTTTTTAACTTTTTTTGTACAGCCAGCTGTCTTCTTCCTGGAAGCCTAGCCATTAAACAGGAAGAGGAAAGGGAGTTGAACGCCCCTACGTGTCATTGTGACGTAGTGTGCTCAACTCACTTTTTGTTCCAGGACCTACAAGTTAGTTCTGAGCATGAGGCTAGATGTCATCAGGATGCAACCTGGAAATCACAAAGAACTGCAACTAGGAAATTATAGGAAGAAGAATGTGTGTCTGAGATCCTTTTCACATTCTTTCTTCTGGTTTTGGTGGTTATTTAAATCACAAGCCTGTTATAGCTTTTGTCTACTCACAAGCACTGAAACCAGGAAAGATCCTTTTTTTTTATTTTCTTTCTAGCCTATCAATTGTGAGAACTGTAAAACAGAAGACCATGCATATATAAGGACTTTTGGAGGAAGTACATGTGCAGTCTGAGACCTGGCTTCTGCTCATGCTATCCTGCTGATAGTCCTGTGACTGAGTTTTCTGCAAGCAGCCTAGTTAGTGGATCGGTCTTGTTCTGCTCCAATAATATGTCTCAAGATTAAACATAAAACTGTAAGGGTTGGCAACTGTATAGTTTTATCTTTCTGCTCTTTCATGCAATTTGATAAAGAAACTTGGCAGGTTGCTTCTCATTCTTCTTAGTTTAACTTAGTGCTCTTGTCTGTGTCAGGCAACCACAGCAGGATTTAGTTTCAGAAACTGGAAAAAGGTGGGATACAGATTATTTAAATAGTTGCTTGCTTGGTTTGTTTTTATGCAAATCTTTTATTCTCACTAGCATCTATAAAACCTATAGAAAAGATTTATTCCTACTTCACAGTTCCTAGGTAATATCTGATCACGTTTGCACAAACTGTTGGTGAAAACTTTAAAAACTGTTAAAATGTACTTCAGTGAAGTATATCAGTAATATTTTAACCTTGTTTTGCCTTTGCTGCTAGCAACGTTAAATCAGGGTTACTAGTGCCAAGGAGCCAGCTAGTGGGTGAATTTTTTGTTTGAACATAAACTTATTCATGGTTTGCTCCTGTAAACTTGGGTTTTTTGGCTGTCAGGCAACTGAAAACACTTGTATGAGGTCAAATCTAGTGTAAACACAAACCTGCATTTTAAAGCACAGAGAAAACATGCAACGTTTTTTCAACATGTTTTGACCTCTCATTTTTCCTCACAGCTACATAAACTCTATGGAGGAAAGCTTCTTACTACTGTGGTTATTCCTGCTGGCAAGATCAGTTGTTTCAAGTTCCTTTCCCTCACAGGCCTTGCTGTTTAGTAGAAAAGCCCAATGCAATCTTGTTCAATAGCTGCCCTTCAGACAATTGAACTTTCTGTGCTGACAAATGTGCTGGGAACTCTTTGACCTCCTCTTTCACATTCCCTGCTGTACAAATAACACTGAGTCATTTGTGAGTTGCTGCTTCCACACATAGCACAGCAGCTGACTTCACCAGTTGCTGCAGTTCCATTATCCCTCTCAAACAAAACCAAAAAGCACTGTGACTTGAAATCATGGAAATTACAAATCTGATCTCCAGCTGTAAAAGCTGGCACAACTTTGCTAAGGCTGATGCCAGTTTACAGCAGCTGAGGTTCTCAACTTGTAGGGGAGGAAAGGAATTTTGAGAATTACAATCCATTTTGCATATAGTGACATAGTTAAAAATGAAAGTGTCTTTTACAATATAGTTCGTCTTGGAGTAGGACTCTGACAGTCGAATTTAAATTCTGTGCTGATGGGGATTCAACAAAATGCTCTGTTTTTATTTTCTTCACTTGAACAGTAGCACAGCTATAGTGTTTGTGGTGTTAGAGAGAAAGACTTCAAATAGATCTAGATTGAGTTTGAGCTATATTTTAGGGAGGATTGTTTTTTGCTCTTGCACACCAATTGCACCTCCATCACAAATGCAATTATATTTTCAGATGGAAAAAAAAATTACAGTCTTATAGCTACAATATTGTAGCATTGTAGCTTTCCAGCTATTCCTACGCTGTAAAATGTTGTTAAGGTTATATAATCTAGTATGAGTTTGTATTCTGGTGAAAATGAGAGCATAGGATCTCTACTTTTTTACTCCAAAATCCCACAGAACATTAACGTTGAAATATCAGGTAGCCTGATGAGATAGGCCTGAGTCTTAAGTGTAAGAAACTGCTCTCCTAATTCCCAAGCATGCGTCCTAATGGCCTCTTCTAAATAGTGCAAAGAATCTAA
>JAOEHX010050303.1:2218-12439 GCA_025448015.1 Bolborhynchus lineola
GTTTGCGCCCCCCCCCCCCCCCTTTTTTTTTTTTTTTTTTTTTTTTGTTTTCTGCTCAGGTGACAAATTCAAATTTATTTGTTTTATGCTTCATGAATGACAATAGATGTCTGGAAACAAATCAGAACTTAACACAAACAATACTCCTTGAAATTAAACCTGATTCATACAGAAGTACCTTCTGATTATTTCTATTCAAGATGATCTTTTGTTCTACCATTGTTGTCATCCATTTAACTGCAATCATTAACTTTATTGAGGGAAGAAGTCTTTGTTAACAACTCTGCATTTCCTCTGTTTTGCTCAGGTTGAAATGCCAGGTGGAGATGGGTTGGCATTGTTCAATAGGTCATTTGGGGTTTGTATGCATCCAGAGTTGTTGAACCTTCAGTACCCTCTCTGACAGGACATGTAAAATGACATGTATATTATCAAGACTGAAATAATGAGATGACCATATTACACTCTTGGAGGCCTTTTCTTTACCATGATTTTAGCCATGGAGATTTTACTTGATTTTACCAGAGCCAGTTCTGGAAGCAACTGCACTGCAAAGATGAGTGTAGGCTCCGGGCTTAATTCCTGGAAAAGCTGCTTCTTTGAATGCTTTCTGTTACAGAACTGGTGAATATCTGTAGGTAAGATAAAATTCACCATACATATTGCTAGCAACTGTGCCATTCTTCTAGAGAAAGAAACAGGAACCCGTCAAATCTGCTGGGACATGGTAAGAAACAAACAATGCTCAGGCCCTTTTCCAACCTAAATTGCATATGGGAGCTGTTGTCTACTCATGGCCAGCTCCGTGTGCGATTGGGATCACAATCTGATAGAACATGAAAGATGCAAACTGGGAGATCAAGGCAGGCAAGTACAAGAATTACAGCACTGGCTCATCCCTGAGAACATAAAAGTTTTCAAACAAGGAAGGACACCCTCAGCTCAACATTTTTCATGTCACTGAGGTAAAAACAAGCAACAGAAGGAAAAGAGAGGCTCGTCTAGATCTTATCTGAGTGACGTAAGGGAGCACAAATGACACATTTTTGCCCATTTGCAGGTGACATAAAAGAAGTGAACCCTCTACAACAGCAAAAAAGTTTTCTTCTCTGTTTCTGAGCAGTAAGCCACATACTGAGGAGAACAGGGACATATGATGATTTTCTCATAGCTGAAAGCTGTGGTGCTTCTCACAGAAGGCAAGATAATGTGGGGGGGTTCCTTTGACCTCCACACGCACTTTGTGCTTTGACAACTGATAACTGTCGGAGTGTAGCAAAAACGGGTAAGAATTTTGAGCACAGACACAAGAAGACTGTCAGGAACTCAGTGATCTGTGCAGAAAGCAGAAATAAAACTTTTCGTATCAGAGAAACAGAATTTCTTAACACAGTGCTCTCTAATCTTCCATATGGAAATCTCTCTATTCACGACCTGTTCAAGAAACTACACTATTTGAATGTTGTAATTCACCTTTGTAGACCGCAGCTCCATGACTAATCAGATGCGGTGACAAACACATTTCTATGGAAACTGAGATTTGTGTCTGTGACATTTGCCTCAGCTCACTGAAGCTGGACACTAGATCTGTTCATGGATGCAAATAGACAATGTAAACTGTATATTCAGCAACTGAGACACTTGTAGAGGCATTTGAGAGGAGTCAATCATGCTCCTGGCTGTTCCAATCCAAAATTCTGGTGAACTGTCATGTAACTAAGCAGTCTTTATAGGAAGAATGGTGTCTCCATATTCACATCTGCAGGACCCAATGGGTGAGTATCACTGAGCTGTTTATTCCAGGGATGCTCCACAGCCCTTGTCCTCTCTCTCAGGAATGGCTTTTCCTTGAATGACTTCATTTATGACTGTTATATTTATTTATGGCTATTCAGCCTTCATCTTCCTGACCAGTACTCACCACAGTAACCTTGTGTTTCATCATCAGGCTTGTCCTCTCTTCTTCAGTGTGCCTTTATCAGTCTAAAGTACTGAGCTGTCTTTCCCTGTTCCTTGAGTCTCTGGAAAGAAGTTAATTCCTATTGTCAAACAACAGAAACTATGACATTAAACAGGAAAACCACAGGGTATCATTTATTTCACAAAATAGTGCAGCTATTTTGTTTTCTACCTGGGGTGTTTGCAGAAGCTGAAAACTGGTCTCTACCATTACCAAAGCCAAGCATGTCATGTTTATTTGATAACACCGGTAATTTTCCAGGAAGTATAAAAATATCTATGTTCCTTACATATGGCAATTATTGAGTAAATAAAAAAACAAAGGAAAATAACCTAATGCATAACATTCTGTTGCACTTCAGGGGCACTTCTCCAAATATGTAAAGCTGTACAAATATAGGACCTTATCCCATGCTGTGTATAATCTGAGTGAAATTTGCTACTTACATCATAATTGCCTGTGGCAACAAGTACCAGAGGAAGCTAGACTGGACATTATGGGTGGCTTTTTGCAGCATTTAGTGTTTCTTTGGCAGGGCTTGCTTCTTCTCTAATGGATGTACTAGGGACATATTTCCAGTGCAGAGACAAAATCAATTTGTTTTCACACAATTTTCAGCCATTTCCTGGTGTTGGAGCTGTGTTTACTCTTAATCTTTCTCATATTGAAAGAATTTACAATGCATTTCAACAATGTCAGCAGACCCTTATGTTAGTTATTAACTCAGTGGTCTAATATAATCTGGAATCTGGTTGTATCTGTGAATACATAAGTGACGTTTTAAGATAGAATATGCGATTGCTACTTTTGAAAACTAAATTGCAGCTGCTGTGGTTTAACCCTAGCCAGCAACTAAGTACCACTCAGCTGTTTGTTCATACACACACCCCCAGTGTCAGAGAATTGGGATAAAAAAGGTAAAATCCATAGGTTGAAATAAGAACAGTTTAATAATTGAAATAAATTTTATTATAATAGAAAAAAACAAAACAAGACAAATGATGCACAATACAATTGCTCACCACTTCTGAGTGACTCCCCCCAGTTTATATACATGATGTGCTGTGTTGTGGAATACCCCTTTGGCTAGTTTGGGTCAGGTGTCCTGTATGCTTCCTCTGGCTTCTTGTGCCTCTCCTCACTGGCAGAGCATGAGAGCCCTTGATCAGGGTAAGTGCTACTGAGCAACAACTAAAACACTAGTGTGTTATCAGCATTTTTCCCAGACTAAAGCCAAAACACAGGACTGCACCAGATACTAGGAAGAAAATTATCCCAGCTGTAACCTTAAAAAGGGTGGTTATGAAATATCAGCCAAAAAGCTATAGGTGCATTTTTATAGCAATGATTATCAGATAGATTTTTGACATATGGTCTGATCGGTCATTCTTTGTCCTGATCTTGCTCACTGATTTAGAAAAATGTGCAAACCTGTCTCCAAGAGATTTAAGTGAGGAGAGAGGAAATCTCTGACAAAACCAAAAAGTTACTAAGAAAAGAGGCACAGTTTCATTTAGCAAAAAAGATCTGGTCCACAGCTAAATGTTTTAGATCTTCTGAAAAATTCAGAAAGACTTCAACTCTGATTACCTTCAGCAGGCTTTGAGCAGAACTCTGCTGATCCTTGGAGGGCTGCATACTTGCATTTGCATTCCTATTAACCTTACTGATGCCTATTGATAGTACACCACACTTTACATGCTGCATATGTCCGGCTGACCTGATGTCAACATCTGTTCTTCCAACAGTACAAATGTGCCTGATTTCAAAATGCTGAACCAGGAGTATCACATTGACTCATATTATTTTCGTCTTCTTTGTTAGAAGTATGTCCTCTTGGAGATCAGGTACTGTAGAAAGAAAATAGATTCTCTCCTTTCATTAGCTAATAGCAGCTGAAATTTGGGACAGAGAAGCAGCTGATTGCACCTTGTCTTTTGTGTTTGCTGCCTGTTCTATTGGACTTTCTGCCTCAGAAATCTTCATGAGGCAGATGAGTTAAGCCTGGACATATTAGGGATTTAGTATTATAGCAGCCATGTATGTTGCAGAGAAAGAAAGATACAGTTCCATATTTGCCAAGTCCCTCCTGTTTCCTCGGCTAAGGAAACAAATAATAAGCAATGCCCTAAGGAAGAAAGGGAAGAAGAATACCAATGTAAGCATTGTCTTATGCTAATTTTCATTCTGATTTAATATTAAAGGTTCATATTGTCAGGCAGTCTGAGAAAGTCTGTAAATATGAAAGTACATTTAAAGAGTTTCAAGCTTCCCATCATGAAGGCTGTTCAGCAAAATTGAAGATGCCACCAAGTTAGTGATTAATGGAAATATTAAATGCATAAAAGAATAATGTATTCATATTCAGAACAGCATTACATTACCAATCAATTGGGTTTTTATAATGTGCTCCAATTATCCTGTTCTGCTAATGTGAATACGTTTTGATCAGTTGAATCAATAAGAGAATTTCATTATTACAGGCTCTTGGTTGGCTTTGGAGAGCATGGAAACAATGAGGTCTTGATTGACCTTTGTGTAAATGTTGACAAATGTTACTCATATTGCTTAATGCACTACTGGAAGACACTGAGATTTTACAGGGATGATGACGGGCCACTGTATGATAAGGCAGGATATGATAGCAGCAGGCATTCCAAATTTTCTATATTTATCTAATAGTAAAAATACTGCACTCTAAACAGCGAGCCCAGCTATGGTCAAAGAAACTCACTGAAAAAGGGAAGATGTGGCAGCTTATTATAATACTTCATACCTCCTGTCCGTTTACTGTTTTGGAGAGCATGCTCAAACTGATCAACATTTTTTGCTTGCAGACACTTTTTGGTGGAAAACCGAAAAGACACTGGGAGATGAATCAGTGCAGTAAGAAACTGTTCACAATCAGCTGCCTGTCTGTGACTTCAGCTGATGGTAAAAGAAACCAAATACAGCTACTTGAAAGAGAAGCTGAAAAAGTAAGGCTTTTTTGGGCAGGGCACAATGTCTGACAGTAACCAATCAAGTCTGGTCTAAAGCTTGTGCTTTAAAGCAAGCAGGCACGAAAATCACAAAGAGGAAAGCAGAGATCTAGAGATGATGGCAGTGTTACAGATCAAACTCAAAAAAGCCTGTCACGCTGTTCGCTCATGACCACAGCCATGAAAGTTTACAGGAGCTGATCAATAGCTTTTGGGTCAGAGATGTTATCTGCAAGCGTACAAAAACACCATATTTTTTCCTAAATATTATATTTCAGCATTTTTTTAGAAGCTCACGCTATTTTTTTTATTTATTGTTTCTCTTCCCATCCTTAAAGTTCACATAAAACCCCCTAATTCATGTTTTACAGCAAGTTTTGTGCACAGTCTCAGGTATGTTAGGATAATCTGAAAATAATGTGTGCATGATTAGTCTAATGAATGCAGACAATTATCCAGACAAAAGAAGCATGTTAGATTTGTGATTTTTTTTGTTTTAATGAGTCATTTTCAGAAGTCTATCCAGTTAGGAAGAAAAATCAAATAAAATGCAGTAGATTTTACTTGCTGCTGATGATTAGTCTTTCAATTCTATAAATCCAAGCTAAATCTGCCTGTGAGAGCTGGTCTTTACATCTTGTTGTTCATTTTTAATGAAACATACACAATCATATTAATTGCCTGTTCACTTTTTATTATCCCCACTGCAGGAAGAAATGGAAAGAACATTTTAAAACACATAAATGGAGAGTATTCTCTGTGTTACTTACTGGATGAAAATGGCACAGTAAAGGCAGAAGAGCAGTCACCACAGCTCACTTCACCCTGAGAACACACCATAGGTCATTCCACAGAGGCAGAAACTATTGCGATTTCTAACAGCTCTGCACTGAAGTGACACTTTAATCTCTCCTTGCTGCACATGTGAGTTTGGTCACCCTTCTTTGCTGCAAATATGAGTGCAGTCACCCTTCACTGTTTTTACTTTCTTTAATACACATTGAAGGTGGCTTCAAGCAGGATTTGTCATCCTGAGTCTCCTCTTGGCTGCTGGAGACAGAAAGGCTGCCAAGCATTCAAAAGTAACAGGCTGGAAGTATAGGACCCTACTTCTGTCCTTAACTGGAAGATATATTGAGATCTTGGTCCTTTTTTGTGCTATTATGAGATGGCTGCTGGCACCCTTGGAGGTGACTGTCCCCAGCTCTGCAGCCTGGGACTATGGGCTTTCCCCTAGCACCTAACGGAGCAGGTGGGAGAGGGGACAGGGTGGCTGAGTGCTTGTGAAAATTCACTGACCCTCTTGGTCCTTGTCCCACCTCCAAGGACTTCAATTTCCTGGATGGGGAAAATATCAATTTAATCTCTTTGGATAGGGCTGCTGTAACAATCAGTTCAGTGGTGGGATGGAGCATGGCATGGAGCCAGGATCACCATTTTGGTGGATTGAGTGGACAAAGCAGGAGGGTTTCTGGCTGACTGCCTGGAGAAGCATGGCTGGTCTTACCACTCTTCTCACCTGGGCATGCCAAAGGCCACCTCAGCCCTCACCAGTCAGCCTCATGGGATGATCCCAACCAGGACCAGAGCCTTCATGCCTTGTCCACACGGGCCCAAACAGCAAAAAGAGAAGGACACCACTGTCATGCCAACCCTTATGCTTTAGTAAAGTTTGCTCCTTGAGCCTAGAAAGTGTTCTGGACACATTAAGCATTCCATAATACTATGGATTCAAATCTTGGCAATATGCTTATGGCTATATACAGAGAAAGTGTCAGAAATGACACAATCCATGTCCCTCTGGCAGTGGGGCTCATCCAGATGGGCTCATGTGTGCAGCTGTAACAGTGTCTGGCCCCAGGATGAGCTGTGAAAGCCAATGGCCAAGGGGGCAAGTCCTGGGACCAGGTTGCACATCCTTCCAAAGCTGTTCCTTACAGTTTGTGCAAGGGCACAGACTCTGAATTGCACCCACCCTTCCTTCACCTCCCCTCTTGCAAGGCAGTTAGTACAAAGGAAATGTCGGTGAAACACCGGCAGAACTGTTGTCAGTGAGAGGTTATATGATGCTGAGCAGAACCCCGAGCCGAGGATCACAACTTTAAACATTAACAAGATCAGAGCATGAAGTACTTAGCAGAGTGTTTCTGAGGAAACCGGTGTCTCCTGCTGTGATAAAGTCTCTGAAATATTTCAGAATGAATGAAGGAAACATGTATCTACATGTGCATTCGTCAGAGATGCTGCAAGCGTTCCATCATGTAAGCTGCCCATATATTTTATCACAGTGTTTACAAGCAGGAATGCATGTAAAGACTTTCTCACAGTTAGGCACAAATAACTGCAAAAGACAACTATCTTTTAGAAGTAAGAGAGATACCCTAGAAGAGGATGATGTTGACTATACACTTAGGGAGGATTTTCACAGGTATTATTTACTTCTAAAGAGATGAGCAGATCTGCCATCCTAAGCACCATGAAACCCAGCCTCACTTCCCTTCTGCAATGGGAGCCACTCCAACTGAAAATTCCTCCCATGATCTCCCAGGAATTAATGCTTGAGAAGTACCAGTGAACCTAGTAGTGAAAGGCTACCAGAAACCCTGCTGCTCCCAAGATGCACAGAGCATCCCAGCTCCCTTCTCCTGCACTGGGCTTTCACTGTAAGCCTGGTTAAGAAATGCTGGAGAGCCTGTAAGAAATGCATTACAGGCTGACCACTGTTGGCCCAAAACATTTGGAAACAACTTCCCTGGCAGGCAGGCAGGGATGTAAGAGGAATGTAAAGGAGGTAGAGGAGTTCCTTCCCCAGTCGTATCACTCCTTGGAACATTCACAAGATACAATAGCCCTGTAGGATTTTGTGACATTCCTCTCTCATCCCCATCTCATGGCTGCATCTCACATAGAAAACATGTGTTAGTGATCAAAAGGAAATAGGATTCAGGCTGATTGGAAAAGGCCAGGTGGAGGAACAGTTCTGGCAATGGCTGATGAACATCATGCCTTGAAATAATAATGAGACAGAATTGTCTCTTCATTATTTAGAACTTGAGGCTTTTTTTTTTTTTTTTTGTGCATTTCTAAATGTACAGTTTAGAAAAAGTCTGCAACTCAGTGTTATAGGAGTGGGGGAAGCTAACTATAAAGTGTGTGGCTATTCCTAGCAGGATATTTCTCATCGCTGCTGCAGGTGGGAAATTGGGGCTGCTGTGAATCATCAATTTCCCTGTTCATGGTGTCAGGTATGAGTGTCACTCTATATTCAGAGATATCCTTAGCAAGGATGATATAAAAAAAATGAAGCACAAAACCAAGTCATGCCAGAAGAAAGTCCTAAACCACTGAAATGCTGAAAAGGAGCTGCCAAAATAAAATAAAATAAAAAAATATAACATAAAAAACACTAAGCTTTCTGCAAGAGGTTGCCACAGAGATAATTTAGTGGTAGCAGTGTGGAAACTGGGAATTCAAACTGAGGTGTTTTGGAAGACCTCAGTCCATTGGAGGTAGAAATCTTATTAAAATGTAATGGGATTTTGGAAACTAATATGCATAGGCTCCTTTTAAATCCCAAACATCATGCACAAATTTCAAGAGACAGCACAAGATCTGTAGCAGGTATAAGTCATACAAGATCTATCAGAAATCAATAGCTTTAAACTAAGGCAGTTGCCCCCAGGAAAAAAACCATATTTATATATATTTAAGTACCACCAGATTTGCCTGGGTGACTTCAGCACAATTTCAGCCTGTCCAATAATTTTAAAGGTGAATCCTTTACTTTTTTCTTAAAATTATTAATTAAAGTGATGCAAAAATGAAGAAGAAAAATCTATGTGCCTGCATGGTAAATAAATTAGGGAAGAGCATCTGGGTTTGCTCTGCATTTGTACCTAGCACATAAGCAGCCTAAGATTAAGAATCTGGGAATTGCCAAATACATAAAATATAGATGAAGACTTTTGAAGCCTATTTGTACAATCAACTTTGCCTAGAATCCTGTCTCCAAAACTTTTCCCAAGCCATTTATTCAGAAATTCATCAAGGCACAAAAAGACAGCAGACTTCAGTAGGTGCTGCAGGTAGTAATTATCCACCACAGCAACAAAAATCAGTAGTGAGACATCATTCCTGCCTGATTACACCAACAGCCTAAGGGCTTCAGCCTTCTAAAAATAGTTATCAGCAGCTGAAGGAGAAGAGAGTAGCATCAGTGTGAAAACAGGGAAACAAGAAACCCATGACAGATATCTTACCCACTCCAGAACTGGACTGTGTTTGCGTCTCAGCTCTGCCCTGGTAAGACAGCTGGCATATGAAAATACACCTGAATAGACAGTTCAACCAACAGAAGAGCAAGCAGCCTCAAGGAGACTGCAGTGATGAGTTGCTTGCTTTCTTGGACACAGCAAAGTGACCATGGGTAAGTATGTTGATTTGCTTTGAATGCAAATGTATATAATGAATGTATAAACCTGCAATGCCTACCACAAGTAGGGATGCTAGACCCAATCCTAGCACCCTAGACACCCTTCATATTGGAGGCTGGTTTTTGTCTTCTTAGTTACATATCTTTACCTGCAGATCCATATATTGTCACAGGGCTGGAGCATCTCTCCTATGAAGAAAGGCTGAGAGTTGGGGTTATTCAGCCTGGAGAAAAGGCGGCTCAGATGACAACTTGGAGCAGCCTTCCAAAAACTAAAGGAGCCTACAAGAAATCTGGAGAGGGTCTTTTCATAAGAGCAAGCAGTGATAAGATAATAGCAAACAAGTTTAAACTGCAAGACAGTACATTTAGATACTAGGAAGAAATTCTTCATTGTAAGGGTAGTAAGACACTGCAACAGGTTACCCAAAGAACTTGTCCCAGATTTCAAGTGTATAGCCTTGACTGAAAGTCAACAGAAAGTTGACTCCTGGGAGACCTTACAGCAGCCCTCCAATACCTAAAGTGGCCTTTGGAACAGGTTGCCCAAAGAATTTGTGGCTGCCCCATCCACGGCAGCGTTCAAGGCCGGGTTGGAGGGGCTTGGAGCAACATGTTCTAGTGGAAGGTGTCCCTGCCTGTGGCAGGGGGTTTGGCCTAGGAGGTCTCTTCCAACCTAAACCATTCTACAAGTTTATAATAATAAGGGAAGGGCCCAGGAGATTTGCCCCCAAAGACCACACAAAGCAGAAGAATCAGCCAATGGTTCATGAATCAGAACATCTTATTCCAGGTCAATTCCACACAGGGAGGGTGAGTGGCACAGAGCTCCCCTTCTCCATGGCTGT